>JAODUD010000048.1:7506292-7519036 GCA_026784285.1 Stomatorhinus walkeri | reverse complement strand
AGCGTTAGCATTTTTCCCTTTGAAATGAATGAGCGGTCCCCATAAGGATATGTTTACCCTACATGTGCGTGTGTGCGTGTGTGTGTGTGTGTGTGTATATATATATATACATAAATAAATAAAATGTATGTGCCCCCCACAATGTGATAAGAACCTGTTGTTTTGATGTCATGGGGACCATATTTCAAGTCCCCACAAAGATCTGTGAATGCAATCAAAAAACTAAAAATGCCTAAAGTCTTGTATTTTGTTTGATTACTTATGGTTAAGGTTTGGGCTGGGTAGAGTTAAGGTCGTCATATTGGGATTAGAGTTTTCCACATAGAAATGAATAGAGAGTCCCCACAAAGATATAATTACAAACCTGTGTGTGTGCGAAAAATGGATGGATGGATATATATACAGTACCATGCAGAAGTCCGAGGCAGTTATCATAATGATATTTTCATGATGGTGTAAAACCATGATATCATCATATCTATCAAAGTGTGTCACCTAAGCATTTCGAAAGCTCTCCAATTTGCAGGAACCCACATATTTTTTTGACTCATCCAATGGCTAAACAATACCTCACTGACTTTTTAAATTAGTCAAGATAAAAGCATAAAGTAATCATTCATGCAAGATATTAATTTATCTTTCTATGGAGTGTATTAAGTTATAGCTCATTTGTATATTCACCTCTGGTATGGGAATAGAGCATTATATATTTTTTTAATACAACATCGTTAATTCATTTTTATTTATAGTTATTTTCTTAATTTCAGAATATTATATTTGTTTACTGTATACGTCTTACAGTGGTTTGCACTGGCTTTACTTGTCTGCAGTGTTTGTATTGTCACTGCAGTTGGTCTTGTTTTGCACTGTATGCGAAGTTGCCCATACTTTTCATACCTTCTTGCTGCATGTGATCTTATCTAGTCCATTACCATAAAAATCCATGTACTACATCCGTATACAGCGGTATATACAGTAACTCAATTGTTCTATATGATCTTACCGTGCCTAATCCGAAGTGGGGTAGCATGGTGGTGCGGTGTGTAGCACTACTGCCTCGCACCTCTGGGACCTGGGTTTGAGTATCTGGCACGGCTATGTGTGTGTGGATTTTGCATGTTCTCCCCATGTCATCGTGGGGTTCTCTCTGGGTTCTCCAGTTTCCCCCCACGGTCCAACCAACATACTGTGGCTAATTGCAGTTACCCACAGGGCTGTTCCCTGCTTTGAACCTGTGGTCTCGAGGATAAGCATTGGACCATCCATCCCCCCTAACCATGACGCTGAGTAGGACAAGCAGTTACAGGAAATGGGTGGATGGATAACTAAAGCAGACAGATTATCTGTTCAGAAACATGTACAGACGCTCCTCTACTTACGAACTTTCAGACATACGAACAAAGAGGACTGTAAGTCCAAATTGTGTTCATTGGGCTCCTGTTTCCTGTCCGCAACATCATATGACTTCTGGCCACTACTGCGTAGCGTGCTTACTCCCGGCATCCTAGTTCTTTGTACTTGTGTATACCCTTAAAATGATGCTGAAAAACGACTTACGAACATTTCAAGTTATGAACAGCCCTTCGGGACGTATCTCATTCCTAAGTAGAGGAGTGTCCGTGCATGCTATTAAACTTAAGTAAAAAAAAATTACATCTTTTAATTCTTCAGGAGTGTAGTACATGTATTTTTGGAAAGGATTCAGCAGTACTATATTTGCCACTGGAAAATACTGTGCTGTACGGCAGCAAGACAATCGCAGTCTCAATTTCGCACCTAAAAATCAGCGCAATTATCCTGTCCCAGAATTTGTCCGTTTCGATGTACGATCCGTCTGAAGGAGCAGAGCCTAGTGGCGAGCCAAGGAATTCTGCACAGCATCTCATTAGCTGCTGTCATCTCTTCAGAGCACTGATGGAATGTTCTTGTAAAGCTTCTGCTAATCTCTAACAGAAATGAAATGAATTAGAATTGAACCAGAATGAAAAAGACCGGGGGCAGTGTTTCATGGGGGAGAAACATGTGCTTCTAAATATTTGTATTGATTCTTTCCATCAGTTCCCTCTTTTCTATGCCCAAGGATCTTAATATGTTCTGCTTTTGTTTTGATAGTATCCTCAGAGAAGAGTTCTCTTGTGTCAAACTCAACTGTTCTTGTGGTGAATTCTTTATGTGTGCAGCATTAGAATCTATATTCCCAGTCCTCCAAAACTAAAACACTGCATTTTATCCAGATGTGTTTCTGCTCTCTTCTTTCCCTTCCTTGCCACATTTTTTTCTTTTGTGGCGCCATTTACCAGATTGATCTGACTGAATGATTTTAACATCACACTGGTATTACTCAGTAAATTGTAAATGTCACCATTTGTGTGGTAAAAACATATACAATTATGGAGCCCTTGGCATACAGTGTGCTCTGCCAGTCCATAACCGAGATATTGCTGCCTAGTAATTCCCAGTCTCTTTGCGGTACATAAGGTATGTCAACTCTCCAGTGCAGGGGTAGGCAGCCCTGATCCTGGAGTGCCAATATCCGGCAGGTTTTCCATCCTACCTGGTGTCTGATGAACCGCACCTGACCTCAAGCAGAGAGTAACACATCAGGTAGGATAGGACATTGGCAGTTTCTTTAGCGCTGCAACCTGTATGTCCCAGTGCTGCAAGTTACAGTGGAGAACCAATCAAAGGGAAAGGCACCGATTTTCAGTATATGGCAGCCATTCAGCATCACCGCACAGTGTCTGCACACGTTTCCTTTAAAGATTAAATGATACGCACATCCCTGCGTGTCACTCTGCTCACAAGTGACATCAGCTTCCAGAAGCTTCTGGCACTTTGACACTTTATTTTTGTTTTGTTGTGAACAGTGAGTCGTGTTGTTTGCTTGAAGTTGAGCAGACTTTAGCTGAGCGTTTTGTAATGTTTGTTGAATGCATGTACAATATGCGTCCTCAGGATTGTGCAGAAGCCTTAGGCAGTGAAAGGAGACATTCAAGGCCATTAATCTGGGCAGTAAGTGTATATTTGCTCAGAATAAAAACACAATTTAATATTACAACATATGCAAATCAAGAATAACTATAAAAAACTAACAAGGATTTCTTCTATTCTCCTGATATCCAGTTGGACAGCTAGATGAACACCACTCTGGTTCCCAAAGCTCTCCCCAGAGGCACCCCAGCCATTCCATGTTTTTACTAAATTTCACCAACAGCTTGCTCATTTAATCAATATATATTTTTAAAGTAGTCAATAATGTATTGATTAGCCATACAAGCTAGTGCTCAGTTAAAAAAATCCATGAGTGTATTGGATGACTGCTGCAAATGTGGGGGTGATTTTAGAAGAGGTTTTGGAACGGTTAAGCTGACACGCTTTGATAGACAAAATACCATTTTTACACCAACATGAAGATCATTTAAGCATTATTTCCTTTGACTGCCTAAGACTTCTGCCCAGTGCTGTATCTTGTCAATTGTGTGTAAATGAGAGTTAGTTAAGGTCACCATACGTCTGGGTTTACCCAGACGCAAATTTTTGTTTTCGAGGATGGTTAGGGAAGACTCATTTATATTCATAAGAGCAGCGCTACCTGCTTGGCCAGTGAATGTAAAAACTCATTAATATTACTGAGATAAGCAATACTTGATTGGTTGCTGAACACAAAAATCATTAATATTCAGATCCCCGGACACGTCCTCTTTTTCCTCTCACCAAATATGGTAACCCTACTCCTAAACCCTGAACAGACATATTTGAGGTCATGTGGTACGTGATTGAGTGTGAGATGCTGCAAGGGTTCAAAGTGGTATAAATAGGAATAGGACAACACTTTGCTATAAATTACATTACCTTGACAAGGCCAAAACATTTTCCTTACATGGGTTTGGGACTTAGTATTTTAAGATGCACTTTCTTCCCAGCCTATGCACTTAAGGAACCTATTTCCTAATGTGAACATGTTCCAGGCTCTTGCCTTACATCAGAGGTAATTATCAAATAATCAATTCACTCTTTTTTGTCAAAACAGCATCATTTATTTATACCTAGAGTAAATGGTTTGGGTAACACTTTACTTGAAGCAGCCTACATAAGGGTGACATGTAACTATCATAAGAATGACATGACACGTCATGCTCATTAATCACACATTATTGATGTTTATGGCCGTTGTCATAATGCGTCATTTGGTTTTTGGAACTGAATGACACATTATGACATAAACAAATGTCATAAACATCAATAATGTGCGATTAATGTGCATGCCATGTGTCATGTCATTCTTATGTCATTCTTATGACGGTTACATGTCACCCTTACGTAGACTGCTTATGTAGTTATGTAGAAGAAAACTGTTGCCATGGTTTGTTTACCATTTATGCTTCTAAGCTTCTCCTGGTAACCCCGTGTTACACGTTACAACACCATAAACTGTGGATAATTCCCTCAGGCAAAGTCTGCAGAAATGTGTGCACGAAGGGTTCAAAATGTCTGTGAGAGACCCCGCATTCACTTGATGTTTTTACAGTGGGACAGCACTAATCCTCAAGGACTTAGCAGGAAGACGCCTCAAAATCTGTGAATCCGTCAGTGTGGAAATTGGGATTGGACCATAGTGTGTACAGAAAGCGGATTGGCAGACTGTTTCCTGATGCCATTTCCCCATCGGAATCCTTCACTGGTTGTAAATATTTTTATATTTGTTATAGCACTGTATATATTTAGCACTCACACTAATTTAAGATTTCTGTAAATATCTACATTTATTGCTAATTTCCTATTTATGAATTCTCCTTGGTCAGACCTACAGCAAGTATTATGATTGTATCATAAGTATGGCACGTTTCACCTATCTAACATAAGTTCAACAGTCCTGGCAGCACTGCAATTCATAAATTTTGCCACTAATAAAGCAAAATAGATTTGAATCACTATCCTTTAAAACCCTTGGACAGGGGCTAATATAACCCAAACATATCAGGATAAATATTGTTAGGGAATAACCGAAACCTCTTACAAAAAAGAAGTGTGAGCTTTTGGATTTAACAGAATCTACTAACAGGCTTTCTTCTCTTCACTTCACATGAAGCTCACAAAACCACAAAAAACATCATTTTAACCCTAAAAGAGTGCAGATATTATATTACTCCAAACTACCATTTGTAACATATGCTGCATTCAATTTACCTCGGAGGTCAGAAGTCAGTGCTCGGAATGGCGTCTGTGGTAGAAAAATTATCAATCAAACACTTAGAATTACAGTCTAGACCTCTTAGTTTGGTGAGTAAAGAAAATCTCTTTTATTCCAGCAATTTCAGCAAAGCATTCCCATCACACTCTAGCACTCGGTACCAAGTTACCCCCAGCACCCAGAGTAACCAGTAGATAAACCATAACTCCCAGAACCTCTAAGTCCTGATTGGTCACGAAACATCAACAAACTAAGCTGAAACATATAACAAACACAATTCTCCTGTTCCATTGGTTCACCTTGGTGGCAAGGTAAAGTACACCCATCAAACGTAATTTCCTGGAGACAGCCTCGGCTTCTAGACTCTACTTGAGATAATAGAGATGTATATAGATATTAATTATATGACATTGAATCACCATTAATGTTTGGGTGTTCCATTGATTAATGATTAACACATTGATGTATTGTCCCTGAATCACTGAAGATACATGGTTAACACATGATTAGTATGATTAACATGATGCGATCAATTGTGTAACATATTATATATTGACTACTACAACTATATTGTTAAGCTGTAACTCTTTGTGCACCAGTTGGGGTGGCTTCGAGTCTCTTCCCTTTGCTCCACTGTCTGCCTCTCCAAGGTCCGAGCTTCCGCGGAGCCAGCTGCAGACAGCTATCACAGAGCGAGGTCACACGGTATTCAAAACAATCTCTTCTTGCCTAAGGCCTAAAACATAACGGACCCAATATGCCTCCCCTCCTGGGCCTACTAATGTCCAATTTTACTTCCACACGTCACACTGGAATTAACCGCGTTCCAGTACAACAAGTCGGAAAGCCATTTAGCAATGTCAAGACCCTGTTTCAAAAAGCAGGATTACTTGCTTAGCTGGATAACTTGTCAGATTTAAGGTACCCCGTTTTAAATGGCCCGTAATCTTTGTTCACTTACATTGACTCCAGACTACCTAAAATCCGACAAGTTATGCAGCTATGTAAGAAATCCTCCTTTCTGAAACAGGCCTCAGTTCTTGGCCGGCCAATTTTTATCCATTGTTTATAATATCAGTTTTATATAACACATTATTCAGTATTTTGCGCATAAAAACACCATAGCAACATGTCCATAGATAGCAGTAGAACAGTAATGTGTGTACGACTGATTTAATGAGACGTAAATGCTAGTAAGCAATATATACCTACAGCTTTAAGTTCTGTTGATACAGGGCGCAGCCATCATGAATTCGGAAATTCTGACTTCCAAGCTCAAATGAAACACATGCCTTGGACAAGGGGATAGTATCGTCACAAGTAATTCAGTGGGAATTACGGGTCACTTCTACAATTCAGATGGAAATCGCTAGTCAGAAAATTAAATGGCTGTATGTTGCTAATGAAAAATTCAAGTCTTTAAATCAACTCATAGAATAGTACCTTCAGGGAAGTCATTTCATTGTCAGTGTGTCAGTCATCATGCTATGCTTTCAGAGTCATTCCATCGTCAGTGTGTTTCAGTCATCATGTTATGCTTTCAGAGCTATTTCATCATCAGTGTGTGTCAGTTATCATGCTATGCTTTCAGAGTCATTCTGTCGTCAGTGTGTGTCAGTCATCATGCTATGCTTTCAGAGTCATTCCGTCGTCAGTGTGTGTCAGTCATCATGTAATGCTTTCAGAGTCATTCCATTGTCAATGTGTGTCAGTCATCATGTTATGCTTTCAGAGTCATTTCATCGTCAGTGTGTGTCTGTCATAACGCTATACTTTCAGTCATTTCATCGTCATATGTCAGTCATCATGCTATGCTTTCAGAGCTATTTAATCATCAGTGTATCTTAGTCATCATGCTATGCTTTCAGAATCATTTCATCGTCTGTGTGTCAGTCATCTAGCCATGATTTCAGAGTCATTTCATCGTCAGTGAATGTCAGTCATCATGCTATGCTGTCTCTAGTCATATTAGCCTCATTGCTGACATCAATTAAAAGCCTGTAATTAAAGCTGGAGTGATTTTAAGAATATGAAGGAAACTAAATAAGATGGTTTTCTGTCTTTTTAGCCAATAATACTAAAGAAAACTGGAGGAAGGCTGGCCACTGGTAGCACACAGACAGTGGTCCTGTGGCAGTCGCTGGAGACCCAACAAGGAGGGGAAGCTGGGAAGCTCTTCAGGTGCTTCTGTGTGTCAAGTTGGCCTTTTTTTATCTCCTGGAATTGAAGAATCTCAGACATCAACATATATAGCTTGTTTTCTTCTTCTATCTGTATTTTTTTTTGCTCAATCTGTTTTGTTTATTTTCAAAAACCAGCTTTGTCAGAATATGTTCTGGTTCTCTACTGCTGACATCCATATCTCTGTGCTGTCTCACCTCACACAGCACAAATATCATCAGCCCAGAGTCACAGAGGATAGATTCACAGGTCAGGGCTTATTTGGCACATGCACAGTCAAAACTGAATTGAAGCCTAAATTTCATCAGTTTGCAGAAACTAATTTCAACTAACTATTGAAAGAAAATAACATTTTCACAACTTACCCAACTTGATGATGGATTTTAATAAAAGTTTCAGGCAGTGATAAGAAATGTTATCCGCAGTTTGCATGTCCCGGCCTTTCTGAGAAAGCCCTCTAAATGTTGCACAGCACCATGCCATGCATGTGTGCTTTTGTGTAAAATTGTGAAAAATGTATATTGTCTAAGAAACAAGTTTCCCTCCAAAACTAAATATTGGAAAAAATGGGACTTGAGTAATTAGATGGATGCCCAGCAGTGCTTCAGACTCAGCTCATGGGCAGATGGCCTGACATTATCCTGGTGAATTATCTCTGGAGTGGAACAGAACTCGTAGTTTAGTGTTAGCAAGTGCTACAAGGTTCTGATTCAGCAAACCATGACAGTATCATCTCCATGACGATTAACATGAGCTGGGTGCTCCGGCAGCTGCCTCTTTACTTTCATCACATGCACAAAGGATGACATTTCTGCCGTTCTAACTGTAGAAGGATCATCCCATCGCCAGTGCTGCTTTGCGTTGACGTATTTGGGTATCACAGCAGGCTGCTGGCTGTAATGTGAAGTGAAAGTCATTTTTTAACAGAAATACATAAAGATATATAAATGCTGTGTTTTCCAAACTTACAATAAGTCACAATTATATAGAGGACGATTAGTTTTCTTCATCAATAAAAATGTTGTCAAAATGATACTTTCATTGATTCAGCATGATTTAGAATTTTGGTGGTATTTTATAAACTATTTAGCATAAATAAATACTATATATCCATATCATCCAACAAACTAAATAAAATGAACAATTCCTTGTGCCTTATGCCAAGTCATCATATGAAATAACTGGATGCACTTTCCTTACTGAACAATTCTGCCTACCTGCTTGTTTTAGGATTAATGCCATGATGCTGTAATAGATCTCACAGTCAAAAACATAAATTAAAAAATATATAAATCAAAGACTATTGGATAATAATAATTTTGAGCAAAAATGAAAAAAAAAATTCGAATGAAAATTCTATATTTGTATTTTTTTTCGGGGAATTTCACAGGGATTTAGTTATTATAAAAAGGGAACACAAAGAATTCGCATTTCCGTGATAAGATCGAACTTATAACAAATTCATCAAGCTCCACCATTCGTTTAACCTGAAAACTCACCAGAGGTCATAAACTAAACGCAGGTTTGCAAAAATTTCAGAAAGAAGGAAAAATAAATAAGATTGCAAGCAACTGCATTCTATCAGAGAAACGAGCTCAAGAATAATATGTCTGATCCAAGGTGAAGCCAAAACTTTATCTAGTTGTTACGCAAAAAACCACCCACGTTTCTAGGAAGAACAATATGCTTTTCTGATTGAACATGACCTTCTCTTTACTTGAGAAAACGTGCAAGTACTTGATGCAGAAGATATATATTTGCTTTTATTAAGCAGCATAATGATTATTGAAATTATTGTTACTGTCAATTATATGATATTAAGGTTTGCATTTAAAAAAACGAAAACCGCATAAAACATAATCTGTCTGAAACAGATATTCCCTACTTAGAGATAAAAATTACAATTAATCTGCTATGTTTGAAAATCACATCCCAAAATAAAATTCCATAGCAATATGTTTTAAATCAGTGATAACAATTTAAGTCAGCGGGGGAACATTCATTTTGAAAACTTACTCAAAAACTACAAAAATGCCCTAATCAAGAACGCGACTTAAATCAGTTTTTGCCCCTATGATCTTATTCCTTATATATAGCGCATATTGATTATAGCGTCTAAGTACAAGCAGCCCAAGTCTGCATTCCGTAGATCTGATTAGTAACATGTGGGAATGTGAGCCGTTCTGCTGTCAGGTTACTCATTAAAGCGACTGGAGAGGGGAGCCATAAACTCGCGCCTGGGGTGTCTGTTACCAGCCTTATCGGTGTGTCCCATGACACGTTTATAGTTAGCACTCAGTGCTTGGTGATGGGTTCTTTATTTATTTGTACAATTGTACCATGAATAGAGGAAAAAATAAACAGACGAAGCAAACGTGCGACTTTTCTTTTCATGTGCTGAAAACCATGTTTGAGGACACAAAAGGGGAGATTTCTCTGGAGAAAATAAATTCTTTTGAAGTGGAACTAATCATCTCAGAAAAGGTTTTCGTTGTCCTAACAACGCAACTGAATTGGAAAGAACCTTTCTTTTTCTATAAGGTATGTTTTCTTTCTTTCATCCGAAACTGATGATGATACTGGTTTCACGCCTTGTCCTCCCACATTATGAACCATGACATATCTGGTCGGAAAGTGTTCACTTCACTACTTCACTACACAGAATATGACTCTTGTGTATACGTCAGCCGTCTTTCTGATGAGAAGTCTGAACTTTATATACGTTGTGTGGAAAGCGACCTAATCTCCTGCCAGATCTTCCATGCATACCAGGATTTATGAAGATAAATAACTTGTTTTCCTTTTGCGCGCGAAGCTGCTGGTTCGTCCTTCATCGCCACTGTGCGGCTGTAACATTTCCGAATAGTCATTTATTATGGAAAACTCGCTATTTGAAACTTGTTCCTTCGTACAAAAGATTCCTTAATACAACATGCAAGGACCGATATCACAACGCATTAACCAAAGGAAGGCATACACTACAAATAGTAACTGTAACTAAGTTGAAAAGAATCAAGAACGCGTCTGATGAATGAAGGTCCAAGTTATTTCAGAACGAAGTACAGCAAAAACAAACAAACAAACAAAAAAACAATAGAAACCGCAACATTTAAAACTAAGCCAAAACAACGTACTTTATGACACTTGCATTTAAGTTTCCCGTTCATCATTATTTCCAAATGCGGCCCTCAACCAACGTCGTATTAATTACGGGATCAATGCAAAATGTTTAGGGATACCTTCAAAGTAGATCGTAATCGTAGCTTTGTTCTTTCTGGCATTAAGAACATATTTCACTTCCAGACTGAACTGATGGGTTGATTAATCAACTTTTATGGGCAAGAAGTCCATAAACAGTAAGCTGCTTGCAATATTCACTATACCTGCAGTTAATATCAGTTACAGAAGGGGCACATTTTTTCGGCAGCAGTAAAATTATTATTGACAATATTCAGTATATCGACAAATACACAGAGAAAGATTCAAAACTGTCTGTGTGGAAGAGGTTACCGAATAGTCCATGTCTTACTATAGTGGCGGAGGGGTTGAGAAACGGAAAAATCTTCCCGTCCATTTCCCACCCCGAGAGACAGGCAATATGTAAAACGTCCAATTGTCAAATGAAAGCTTTTAATAATTATTAATAAGCAATCAATCGCAAAGTTATTTAGTATAAGCAGGTTTTTGCGTAAATTTGAACTTCTGTGTTACAAGTCCAGAATTTCAGCCATTTTTCCAGATTTCTCTGTTTTTTATTTATTTTTTAACTACACGGCTTTGATCTTGTAATTTATTGGCTATATCTTTTTTCATTCGTTTTGGTCTAATATACAATATTAGATTAATTTTGCTTAATTTACATTATTTTTTTTTTACTTATCCATTACTGGAGGGTGGCCTAACTGAAGGAAGGAATAATAGCGGAATTTAGTGAAATTCTGTTCCATAATTGACTGGTTTTTGGTTATAGATGATTAAATAGGTTATTGGTGAAAGCATTTCGATCACTCTGTCATGACAGCTTCCCCGTGAGTGGGGCGCTACGTCAGTGCTACCAGGATTTGGGAGGCAATGCGGTATATAATCAGGTAGCGGGTGTTGTTGCTGGCGTTTTTTGGGGTGCAGACTGCCTGGTGTACATGCTTGGAGTTATCAGGGAAGTTTTTTATGCAGACCGCTTAGCTTATGGCAATTACCCTTTGTAAATACGTAGATACTCTTTAAAAGCACGATCCTGCTCCCAAACAGGTGTGTAATGCTCCTTGTTTCACTACACTGCATTATGTCAGCCTTCCTATTATTGATATTTGAAGTTTAGTCAAGGCAGTTACAGTGTGCTTTTATACAACTGGCATTGCAGTACACTGTGCTACGATGTTACGATGGGAATGACGTCACTAGGCAAATTTTTCAGCTGTTATAATCTTAAGGGACCACCATCATATATTCAGTCCATCATTGACCTAAACATCTTTATGAGGCTCTTGACTGTGTAATATTATCTGTTATCTTTATCTGTTAAACTTAGAGAGATGCAAATCAGTCAATGGGACATGCATAATGGTGGTATGGTGGCTCAGCGTCTATAAGCCTATTCTTCTTCATTACTCCAGCATTTGGATTTTGAATCTCACCTCCAGCCAGTATAAAGTCCCCATGTTCTGCCTGTGATGTGTAGGTTTCCATAGTCTGATATGATGCAAGTGGACTGAATGGTATCCGCAAAGTACTTTGGTATATGTACCCTTTGATAGAGTGGCATCCAGTGTGTGCCCCGGCCTTGTGGTCAGTGCTGCCTGGTGGTGATGCTACGTTTGTGAATGATCCAATTCCTTTCATCGGTTCTTTAGTATGAACAAAGGGAACCGAGTTGTACTTAAAAGCTGTTTATTTTATTGTTATGCCTAAATTTTACTGCCTGTCCTAAATGCATTTCGATAACCTTACATGAATAGCAAGAACCAGCCAGTCGGAAGAGGCAGATCTCCTGTAGGGTTTCTCAAAGGTAGAATGAGCAGGATTTGTGACAATGAAAAGTTTTCTAATATTTAGTGTTGCATGAATTGCCTTCAAAGTAAGGCAACTTCATTTACGTAACACATTTCATACGGAGGGTAAATTCAAAGTAGCAAATTCACTGACAAATACGTGGCATTACCTTGCATAATGTTTACAATACGGATCATTGACATTGCAGTAATGTAGCGTAATGCAGTGCCACTAAGCCTAGTCCAGTAATGTAGAGTATCGCAGTGCTGCTAAGCCTAGTCCAGTAATGTAGAGTAATGCAGTGCTGCTAAGCCTAGTTCAGTGATGTAGAGTAACGCAGTGCCGCTAAGCCTAGTCCAGTAATGTAGAGTAATGCAGTGCCG
>JAODUD010000048.1:7415220-7425683 GCA_026784285.1 Stomatorhinus walkeri | reverse complement strand
CAAATGTAAGGTACTCCATGTAGGGAGCAGAAACATAAAGCACAGATATTTTATGGGTTCTACTGAATTAAAGGTAGATGATTATGAGAAAGACCTTGGTGTGTATGTTGATGCTTCCATGTCCCATTCTCGCCAGTGTGGGGAAGAAATAAAAAAAGCCAATAGGATGTTGGGGTATATCTCCAGGTGTGTGGAGTTTAAATAAAGGGAGGTAATGCTAAGATTATACAATTCCTTGGTGAGACCTCACCTAAAATATTTTGTGCAGGTTTGGTCACCATATCTTAAAAAGGACATTGCGGCTTTAGAAAAGGTGCAGCGTTGGGCCACAAGAATGATTCCTGGTCTTAGGGGAATGTCATACGAGGAAAGGTTAGTTGAGCTAAATCTGGTCAAGCAAAGGAGACTGAGGGGGGACATGATCCAGGTCTATAAGATTCTAACAGTTTTGGATGCTGTTCAACCAAATAGTTACTTCAGCATTAGTTCAAATACAAGAACTCATGGCCAAATTTGAAAACCTGTAGTGGATAGCATTGTCAATCTGCCTTCCTTGCTAGGAGACACTACCATCCTAGTCATAGTAGATCACTTCTCTAAGATATGCTGTGGTCTCCACACAGCAAACCATTTGGCTGAATGTTATTCTTTTACTATCCCTGAGGATATTATATCATTCTAATGTTCAAATTTTCCTTCCAGCGTATGGAAACCTTTCTGTGCAGGTTTGGGAGTGAATGTGGACCTGATGTCAAGATACCGTCCCAGATCAGTTGAACAGTGACCTAACCAAGAGATTAGCTATTATCACAGATTAGCACTGTGCTGTCAACCAATCTGAATGAATCTGGTACATCTACTGGACAGAATGAGATCAGAATTTCCTGGTACACAACTCCTTACAGCCTATCAAGCTCTCAGTACTCATAGGAAGCAGAAACCTCTTAACTTACTTCGCTAGAAAAGTGCTTCCAGTGGAACAGTTGAGTCTGGGAGACAACTCATGTCAAGCTACAAAAAGCATTTAGGATTAACATCTTACTCCCCCTGCTGGCAAGGATTGGCGTGGGTTGGACTCAGATGAAAACAAGACAAGTAGCTGAAGTCTTAAACAGTTTGTTTGCAGGATGCAGGAGTACAAAATGGTGATACAGGGTGATTCAGGGCCAGTCCAAATTTAGCCCAAGATCTGTTTCGTACCACATATAGCTTTAATATAGCCGTGAAAACAAGATTACATTGCAGCAAGTAAGGAATATTTCAATGAAAATGTTATGTTGTATACATAAGTTGAGCATAAGTTTGGATTTCAGGTGGACAGTCTGCTTTTCCAGTCCAAGTCCACCTCACTGTTGCATGTCCTTTTTGCCCTTTTGTTCCCTTTTCACATCTGCTTCTCACAACAGCAACCAACGCCTTTAGGTAATGATAACGATAATATGATAATGAGGCTAAGGTGCGGCATGGGGGGGGGGGGGGGGGTAGTGGTTGGCACTGTTTCCTCATACCTCTGTGACCAGGGTTCAAGTCTCAGTCATGGCTCCATGTGTTGCATGTTCTCCCTGTGTCATTGTGGGGTTTCCTCCAGGTATTCTGGTTTCTCCCCACAGTCCAAAACCATGCTTAGGTTAGCTGGAGTCACCAAATTGCCCGCAGGTGTGCATGTGTCAGTGATTGGTGTGTGAGTTTGCCCTGTGCCTATAGCCTCTGGGATAGGCTCTGGACCCCCTGCAACCCTGAATAGGACAAAACAATTGCAGAAAATGGATGGATAAAGATAGCAATGTTAATATAATGCATCCTGGAAGCTCTGCTGCATTGACAGTGACATCATTTCAATGACCTGAAAAGGATGCTTTTTCACCTTTCACTTTTCAATCAAATGTTAACATTGTTGAGACATGTGCCAGAGCCATCTTTTCAATTATCTTTTTAATTAATTTTTGCTGGGTGTTAGAGGTCTGCGACCCAACCTGGGCCCAATGGGCGTTGACAAAGGGTTGGGTTTTGGGCTTGGTTCAAGTCAGTGTTTTATGTTCAATTTCAGGCTCAGGTCAGTTTTTTTGTTCTCCGCTTTTTGTACTTGCTGGAACCTTTCCATACCACCCCCAACACCTATCCTCCACCCCCTTCCGCGATTTTGGGTTCGGGTCGGATTCAGCTTTTATATTTGCTAGTACTTTTTGGGCCAGGTCGGGTTCAGTCTCAAGGTCTTGGATACTGGCCAGACTCTGGCTTTAATTTCAGGCCTGTACAGGACTATAGGCAGAAGTACAGAATAACCAGAGGCAGTCAATCTGTTAGAAGGGTGGTGTGGTTCAAATAACAAGGGGTAGGATCAGCGTGCTGAAACACTGAGCCGCTGCTTGGTTCCCATTGATTCATAGATGACGTCCAAAGTATTCTAAGGATTCAGGTATATCAAGCCCTGCGAATGCATTGAGGGTGTTATAGAACCCAGCTGAACCATTGTTGGGTTATTATTGTGAGACTTTATGACATTTTGTGACATTTTGTAAACATTCACTATGGCTTGTGAAACTGGCTCTGATATTTTTCTCAGATTGGATTTGACAGTTTATGCTGGGGAGGTGTTAAGGTGTTCTGGTTCTTTTAAGATAATGGCAGTAATCAAGATTCGGTCAGAAAGATGGTCAGAAAGACGATCAGGGACAGAAGGTTGAGCTCTCCAGTGCTGACATTCAGGACAGGTACACTGGTGCCTTCAGATTGCTTCTCACCCGTGTATTACCCAGTATGACCTCCACCACTCTGTGAAGATCCACTCAGGACCAGGATGATGCAGATCAGCATCATACTTTTGGATAAGTAGGCCTGTAACAGGATGAGAGACATCCAGGACAATGGGATGTAAAGATACATCACATTTCCCTTCCAACCATCTGAGTCGCCCACCGACTCTTATGAGGGCCATGGGCTTTTCCATTTCAGGAGCTAAAGTAGCTAAGTGACTCCCAGGTAGGACAGGTTTCCCGGCTGTGAGTAGTTTGTAGTCCTCTAGGAATTACTGCTGCTGAGCTCACTGAAGGACAATCACCTCAGCTTGGTGATTCTCTTCAGCACTGGGAGAAGGGCTAAAAGGGTTCTGTTGGAGTTCTTGAGCCATAGTATCCATGAGTTATTGTCAGGTGCTATACACTTTATCTTCCCAGGCATTAGTCGTGGGTGAAGTGATAGACACCCCACAGAACACAGACTTATGGAGCGCTGTCTTGTCCTCAGAAAGCTCTGTGCGGGGTTGCTCGGGCCAGGTGTCAGGGCTCTGGGGTAGGAATGGAGGTCCTAGTGACCGTCAAGTTGGTGTTGATAGTGCCATAAGGGACTTGCCCCTGGTCAAATCATCAGCAGGGTTATTCATTGAGTCTACATAGCACCAAGTGCAATTCCCAGTTAGCTCTTGTATCTCCGCTACTCTTGCCCCGATGAAGACTTTGTAATGACAAGATTGGGAGTTTAACCAGGTTAGTACTGTAGTGGACCATAATACAGTACGAGACACTTGCAAGGTGAGCTCTCCCTCAAGGACACAAGCACCAGAGCAGCACAGAGCTACAGATGCGGGATTGAATGTTGATGTTTTGGTGCTACTTGTGAACAGGAGAGGAGAAGGACAGGTGAATGTGACGATTGGCACTCTCAGTCCTCATATAAGCTACGGCCCCATAAGCTTGCTCTGAGGTGTCTGCAAAGATGTGCACTTATCTTGTGGCACCCTCTTAGCTGACATCAACTGACACATAAGGGTGGGGGGAGGTAATTAAAAGCAAATACTTAAGCTCAGCTTCCCAGCTGGACCAGGCTTGCAGGAGGTCAAAGGGCAGGTTGGAATCATACCTACTGTGATTTTAACCGACAATTGCCAAATAATGAGCTCGGGTGCAGTAAGGCAATGGGTAGCCCAGGGGATCATACTGAGAAGCAACAACTCTGTAAACGTTCCACAAGGTTGGGGCATCATACACCACAGGCCTATGTCTATAGCCCAACGTGTCGGTCTGCCAATTCCAGCTGAGGCCAAGGGTTGATTCCACTGGGTTGGAATGTTGGTGTCATTACTTGCCCACTGACAACGGAAAGCCTGTTGAGCCCAGCAGATCCCTGAGCAGATCTATCAGCAGCTTGGCTTCACTTGCTGTGCACACGGTCTGCAAGTAGTTGTCGAAGTAGAAGCAGTTCTCTACTGAGGATCTCAGGTCATCATCAGGCTGTGCGTGATCAGCAACGTGACGCTGCAGGACATAGATTGCACAGCAGGGGTTGCAGGTGGTGCCAAATGGCAAGACCTGCCACTCAAAGGTTCTAGAGGGCTCACTGACCTTTAAGTCATGCTACAGGAACCTTAGTAGGGAACAATCATCAGGAAGGAGGCATACCTGTTAGAACATCCCTTTGATGTTCCCACTGACCGCTATGGGATGTTCGCGAAACCTCAATCCCAGCAAGGAGGTACCAAATGTCGGGCCAGGCAAGAGGTACTGGTTTAAAGTCTGTCCCTGGTATTAGTGGGAGCAGTTGAAGACCAAGCGATGTTTCCCATTGTGGGTTACAAGGTGGCGAGGGATATACCAGCTTTCTTTAGAAGAGCTCTCCTCACTGACTTCCTTCACTACACCTGCTTCAATGAGTGTCTGCATTTCAATTTTGTAGACATCCACTTTCTTGGGGTCTTTAAGGAGACGTCTCTTCGTGCTATGCAACACTGGCATGACTGACACCTTAGGTGCATGCAATAATGGCATGCATATCCCATCCAGCTCAGTGCGGACAGTCTGAGGTAGAGTGTCTACTTGCCAGAGTCGTTGAATGCGTACAGTTCTTCCATCAGTGACGGGACAAAAGTGAACAGACACTCAGTGGAGTGCGATGGCCACCTCATTAACTTGACTGGGGCCTTGAAGGGTCCACCCCAGCTGGGTGCGGGCTGCTGCTGGACTCCCAAGTAGGCCAAGTCTCACAGGTTCCACAGGTGCTATTAGATGTGGTCTAGTCGAGCCAATAATGAGACAGGTAAAGGAATTCCACGCAGGTGTCTCAACTTACTCTGAAGGCTGTCAATGGGATATGTGTACTGAACTATACTAAGGCAGTCTGCAGTAAAGGCACCTTCTATCTTATGGCAGGTCTGAGGAGACGTAAAATGAAAGTGTGTGGCCATGGAGTGCCTGAATGTCCTGACAGACTGTGCGTAGGGGGAGAGCTTCAGGGGTTCCTTTTATACCGAGGAACTGAGCTGCTGGTGTTAACAGCATAGCCCTCTCAGACCCATAGTCAAGGATTGCAAAAGGGTCTTCTCGTAGTGTAGCACAGCAATTGACCTCACCTGTAAGTCCTTTTCTGTGTAAAACAACGATTACTGCTCCCATTCTATAGTTCATGTGTGAGGAATCGTGAGTTTCATCTCCCCTTCATGCCCTAAGGTTTGTAGCAGGCCCACTAGTGATTATATCTGGAGGGAAAAATTCTGGAAGGCTGCTACATCACCACATTTGACTTCAGGGCCCTCTAAAACACTGGCTATCCTTTTTAAGGCAAGCTGATGGGGATGGCCGAATTTATCATGGAGGGCAGTAGGGAGTTGGTGAATTCAGATAGGCGTCAACGATAAGCTAAGCCTTATCTGACTTTAAATGGTCTACAAGTATTTGATACTTGAAGAACTCTGTAGCATTAGATGGGAACAGGTTCCCTAGGGCTATGTGTAGCCTTACATACTCGTTGGGATCTGGGTGGACAAACTTAGGAATGGAGGGTTTGAGACCCCTATATTCTTGTTCCTGTACAGCAGGCTGCAGTGGCAGGTAAGGTGTTGGTGCAGCAGGCACTACTCAATTGGCTGCCAGAGGATTACAGGCTTGTCGGGGAGCTCCAGGCATTGGACGCCGAATTAGGGAGAGCGAGTGGCTGAGTGGATGGTACCAGAGGGTAAGGTAGCTGTGGGAAATGCTTTAACGGCAGGTGGTCGACTGACATCCCCTTGGGAGGAGCAGAGGTTGGAGGTGGGGTGCACTGCTGCCTCGGGGGTCGAGGCCTGCAAGGTGTGTACACAGGGACTTTTGGGGCATAGAGGACATAGAATGCTTGGCTATAATTGAGCTCTGGTGCCTCAAACTTAAGATTGTTCATGCCTATATGCAGCTCCTCATTAGGCATGCTCCATTGTGCAGGAGAGGGCCAAATGTCCCCCTCTTTAGGTAGTGGACAGTAGCACCTGGGGTGTAGAGTACTAGGTAGTGAAGACTTATGGGTGCTGTAATTGCAGGCTGTGGCACTAGATTAGCTGATGTCTGCTCTCAGTGAGCCACAATCAGCTCTATGATCTTGCTTCGTGCCTCGTTAACCTCAACTATGCCTGACTGGATGGCTTGTTATGTTTGAAGCAGCTTAGCATTCACTTCTTGTATGGCTCTCGTCCCTGTATTGAAGTGGGGGGCTAGGCGGGGGCTCTGCAAGTAAGATGGGGTATGCTCAGATGGAGTGAAGTGTCAGAATCCGAGGGGCGCGCGAAGACGTAAACCAAAAACCGGGCAAGAGATCGAAACCAAAAAGCGAACAAGCCAAGTCAAAAGTACAGAAAGGGGCAAAGCGAATAATCATAAACTAATAAACCGAACACCGTCATGCACAATAGTCCAAATCAAAGAAACCAAACCATCAATAATCAAAAAGTCTCGCAGAGCTCCCGAAGTTTCTCGCTATCCGCCTATTCTTTTCAGGTCCCAGAAGTGATGAGCGGCGCATCGGAATCGTTGTGGGCGGGATCTGGATGAGGAGGCGGAGCAAAGATTCAGCCGGCGAATGGCGACGAGGGAGGGAGGTCCGGAGAACCTGTAGGCATCCCCTTGAAACTTACCGTACATAACAGATTTAAAATGATTGGATTTCTGTGTCCATACAGCCCTAAAAACATCAGATCTGCTTCATATTAAGGTACAAAACAGACTCCATTGCAGGGTTTCCTCCGGGTACTCCGGTTTCCCCCCACAGTCCTAAGACATGCTGAGGCTGATTGGAGGTACCAAATTGCCTGTAGGTGTGCGTGTGAGTGACTGATGTGTGAGTTTGCCCTATGATGAGCCGGTGCCCCATCCAGGGTTGTTCCCTGCCTTGTTCCCTGCCTTGTTGTTCCCAGGGTTGTTCCCTGCCTTGTTCCCTACCTTGTTGTTCCCAAGGTTGTTCCCTGCCTTGTTCCCTGCCTTGTTGTTCCCAGGGTTGTTCCCTGCCTTGTTGTTCCCAAGGTTGTTCCCTGCATTGTTGTTCCCAAGGTTGTTCCCTGCCTTGTTCCCTGCCTTGTTGTTCCCTGCCTTGTTCCCTGCCTTGTTGTTCCCAGGGTTGTTCCCTGCCTTGTACTCATGAACCCTGTGATCCTGAACAGGACCAGCAGTTACAGAAAATGGATGGACATTGTTATTTCCCTGTCTGCCACAGTATAGTTCTGCATAAATAACAGTTAATTTGAGTGTAAGTATTTGAAGGAAGACCATATTCCCAGCACAGGGGATTCACTCATTTAATGGGTGAACCACAAGGTTTGCTTCCCAGCTTATTAATGCTGGCAGCTCACTATACATGCACACCTGCTTCCTTCTGTCCATGTGAAAGGAGGTGCTCCGTAGCTGGCGAGACTCTAAGCAGCCGAACCAGCCAACAGCAACCTGGCACAGTCGAACAATTTTTATTCTTGAATAAAAGTCTAGAAGACAGTTAAATGCATTCCCCTATCCCTCAGTTCATATCACACATGCACAATCCATATATAGAACACAATCTTATTAAATGAACCTAATATTCAAGAGATTACAAATAATTTATAATGTTGTTTATTCACTGACCTTATGTAATATGAGGACAATACATGTGCATAATTTAATATGAATATTTGTAAATTGCAAAGGTGACATGTTGGATTGAATAAGGATACAATATTGTGCATTTTATAAATGGTTGCTATATTTTCTGAGGGCCACTAGGTGCCACACTCGGTTTGAAAAGGTTCGGAGCTTCGAAACACGTTCCGGAACATTTTGGCAAAAGCCTCGAGGCTTCATTTGGTCATAGGTGGCTAGATACAACTTGGTCACGAAAGCAGGCAGATGTCATACAAGAAATATAGAACAGAAATAATGGCACAAGAGCTTGGCAAAAACACAAGGAAAAAAAATTGGCAAGGATTGCACCTATCAATGACCCCCAACAAACCTTTTCCATTGGACGTTGTTGGCGAATTGGCCGAATCAGTCTGTGCCCACCTGGCTTTCCGATGCTGTCACAGAAAGGGGGGGAGGGGTTTGGTACTAAAGAACCATAGTGGGTTCCAGTGGACTAGTCTCATATAGCAGATTTTTACTGGGACCACCTTGACCTGCCTGACACCAACATGGCTGTCCATTCTAGCAGAGGTCCAGTATGTCAGGTTCCGCCCACGGAGAGGGGGGCACTTTCAAAGCTACCAACCTATCAGCCCACGGATCAGGCGTTCAGCACAGACCATTAGCTCAACCTGCTGCCCTTCCCCAGTCTTCAGCACCTGTCTGTTGACGTCACCTGTAAGTCATTTTCTGTGTAAAACAATGATTACTGCTCCCATTATATAGCTCAGTGTGAGGAATTTTGAGTTTCATCTCTGTGCTGAGGAATTCCTGTTAGCTGTCTGTCCATCCACACTACAACAATTTATTTTCCAGTTTCTTCTGGATTATGATTTAGTTTTTTTCTGCCCCAGTATTATTTTTCACTTACTGCCTGTTTTAAAGACTTAAGAGTTTGGATTCTGTTTTGGTTACATCTGAATAAATGATCATTAATTGCTCTGAATACGGTCCTTTGCAAGATTCATTACGATAATGCTTAGGAATTCAATGATTCACGAGGGGTTTCTTTATTTGAGTTGCTATTTACTTGCATTTCTATCAAATAGTAAGTCGTAAATTACAATTATAAAAATGGTACTCAATGTGGGTGGTCCTGGTGGGACGCCATTACCGGTCGTTTAGGCAGCTGAATCTGATTTCCTTCCAATCAAAGGCAATAAAGTTTGCTGGAAAATGTTCTGGGGAATGGCCTCACTCCCATTGTGGGTTCCGCCATAGCGAGATTTATGATTCTCCCCATTACCGGTGCATCTCCTTCACTAGCTGGGCACAGTCTGAGTTGCTGGCTGGTACACCAAGCTTTTGATGTCAGGCCAGCTGGCCCCCGATGAACGACAATAACGGCAACAATGGCAGCTTAGCTTGCACCAGGGAAAGCCGTGTCCCGGATGGAGACAGGACACTGCTGGGAAGAGCTGCCTAGCGATTTGTCTCATGTCACTAATTCTGCTCTGAGTCTGACCATTGCTGCAGTGGGAGCAGAACACAGCAGAAGCTTTATGTTTCAATTGCCTTTCAGCTTAACTCCTTGAGTGGCAGAAAGTCAAGTCCAGTGTGCACCTTATGTAACTCGAAGAGTCGTATAACATGGCTGAGAATTGTACCTGAATACTGGCGCTATTAATATTCATTGCTATCAATATTGTTGTATTATGCATTATGAATTCTTTATGAAGCTCACATTTATAAGGCACTATAGATACCTAAACAATGCATTATAATGGTCAGTATAAGAATCAAGGACGCTTTGTTCTGCATTATGAAGGTATCTATAAGGCAGTCATAATGCATTATGAACATGGATTTAATGTGTTATGCCTTTTGATAAATATTTATATCCATGTTTATAATGCTTTATGGATATATTATAATGCACTATGAATGTGTTTATAAATTACTAAAAAACATGGTGTTAAGTAAAGTGTTACCCAACTATTATTATTGTTGTTGTTGTTGTAATAACCATCGAGAATATCAGTGCTGTTTCACAAATCAGAGATGGAACCTGTTAGTCGGATCATTTCTACAAGTCTAAGACGTCGAGCCAGCATTCATTGTTACCCTCCTGTCACCAATCGAAGCACACAAGATACATAGTTTAAAGCCAGAGGACCTGAGCACTGCAGCTGTAATGGACTTTGCATTAATAGTTAATGGGAAGGTGGTGCCAGAATACAGCACACACACGGAGTTCCAGCAAGGGATGCTAGACCATACACACTGAAGGTATTCACTCATTAAGCCTCACTTGCCCTCTAAAGAATCCGGATACAGCGAACGCCTTAGACATTCCCTGTAAGCGTTATCTTTGCTGTCTCTGTGTTTCTGAACTTTAGGCCATTCGGTGACTGCAGGTTGGGAAATGTTTTTCCCTGGTATTACGCCCTCTTGTGGCAAGCTGCATATGCACATTAACTATTCGTTAAACTATTCGTTATTACAGTTTTTTCTGATTGCTTAAGCACATTTTTTATAACTGTTGGCTATTTTTGCAAAGCTCTACACACAAATAAGAAAACCTTTCACCCAATTATCAAAACATTGTAGTTCTCTTGCAAAAGCGAACACAGCTAG
>JAODUD010000048.1:7373584-7384804 GCA_026784285.1 Stomatorhinus walkeri | reverse complement strand
CCCCCCCCCCCCCCCCCCCCCCCCCCCCCCCCCCCCCCCCCCCCCCCCCCCCCCCCCCCCCCCCCCCCCACACTGCAACCTTTTAGCGCAAAAATCAGCCCGGTTTACTTTTGAAATAAAAGTAGAACACACCATTTCGTACGCAATCGGGCGGCTAGAGGTAGGACAACAATAAAACCTTTTACGATGGCTGGATTCCCCCTCTGGAGACAGACAGAAACACTGAACCACTGCAGCCTCCCCCACATTCTCTATTTACATTTATGTGGGCCTTCCTGCACTCATCCCTTTTCATATAAACTATGAAAGCCAGCTATGAAATACAAGTGCATGTCCCTTTAAATGTGGGTGGTTTATGGCTACAGTTGTCAGAGGAGCAAGCCGCACCGTGGGTTCGAATCTGGGTTTTCACAGCCTCCTAGCTCAGCTAAGCTAAATACGTACGCATACGTCCAAAACACAAACACATTTGGTTGGAGCGCATTGGTGGCTTTTATCTGCTAGGGCGTGTTGCTCATTCAGTGATATCCCAGGATATACCTACATTCCATAGGAAATCGTACAAGCACATCCATGTGAGATGCGCTTCAGGGACCATCGTGTCATCGTCTTCCCTTTGCTTCTGGGTGTTGAAGGTAATGCTTGGTGCCTTGCACAGCCCTGTATGAAGTATGACCTACATATCAGAGTCCTTGTCTTGATTAATGGTATTTTATAATGACTTTTCAAGTTTTTGTTTTTTTAATTTAACTGTTAAGCTCCACTGTGCACAACGGCAGTGTAAACCCTGAAAGGTAGAATTCTTCATGGTCTTTCTAAGGATGAACAAGCCATGGCTTAATTAGGGTGTTTCTCAGTACCAAGACCGCAAAGAACGTCCAGCCTTGGTCTTTATAATTTGCCTCCCAAGAACAAACTTGAGGCACAGTGAATCATGTGATTGGTCTTGTTTGGCGAATATGCAACCGATCTATCCTAGATATTTATAGTGGGACAAGAACGACATCTGGGGATTTTTATCATCCTCCGTACTTCTGTTCTTGAGTATTGGGGCTGGTCTTCAGCAATGGAAGATGACATCACAGAGATACATGAGGACACTAGGTACACATTCAGAGAAACGCCCTTAGCATATTTGTGTGGTCGTCATACATTATGATGACGTGAGCTAAACTGCGTTTATACTGACGTCAGCAGGCGACTAGAATATGGGCATGAGATCTCTGCTGTGGCCTCTTCCTGTCTGCCACTCTGAAGGTAATGCAGGAGTTCTGTGCTAAAAACTGAACTGTTGATATGGAGCCCTATGGGATGCAGTCCGGCTGCTCTGCCACCTCACACCTCAAGGGTTAGAGGTCTTCAAGCTGGCCTCTACGGCATCCATGATGGAGAAAGAAATCACAAGGAGCATTTTTAAAAGTATATCTTAATATAAACATTTTATTCAGTGCATTTTGTGTATACAACAAATAATAAACGTCTGGAAGGTACCAAGCCGAATGCCTGCTTGGATGTCATATGGTTCGATCCTGATACAATTGGAACAAATGATCCAACATGGGTTAGTACACATAGCCTACATCATGCAGCTCTATTCCAGAAGTCCCAGCTGTTTCCCATGCAACAGATACGTTCACCTAAAAATTAACTGAGTCTAGATTACAAAGAAGAACCTCCCTGTAAGCAGGCATGAAGGAGATATGTTGGTCAAGGTACAGAGTACTTAGCCCACAAAAAAGGGTCTTTGCTGTATACGACGGCTTGTTTGTCCACGTCTAGTGCCAGAAAGGGGAGGGTTCTATTTCCCTTTCAACTTTAGTCTATTTTTACAAATGTGACACAACTTATAAAAATGTTCAGCCACTTGAAATTCCACAGTATTCACTTTGTTTTCATACAAAATTGTGACCACTTTTTAACTAGAAAACAGTGGCTGGGGTGAGGACCTCTCCTGATATCAGTGGTGAGTAGAGTCATTCATTGGTTTTCAACAAAGGTTGGGGTCTGACACAAACGTTCAGTGGCAAACAGACACCTATGACAGGCGTAACCTGACACGATTTAAACGAAAGAGAACTCACAATGATCAAACCGTATCCCATCTCCGACACTTCAAATAATACTGAACCACGTGCAATCTACCATCATTCTCTTCATCTCGTTTGTCATTTTTTTTTACACTGTTATGGAACATGCATCTGTGCTCGGGCACAAAGGAAATCAGTCACACCACTGCCTCGGGTAACGAGACCCGGCAAAACGGCGAGCATCCACACCGGGGAGGCAAAAAAGGGGGAACGAAAAAAAATTAACTCACAGCTAATTTCGTAAATTAGCAAGCGGGAGGAGGCACGGCTTCTAAGTCTTAAGACACAACAGGCCCCACCCAATCCCCTATTTTATATCAGGTCATCTGGAAGTCTTTGTATTTCCCATGCAAGAGGATGGTTAGAATGTAAACACTGCAAGGTCACTGCCTCCCTTTGCCAAGGGACTCGTGGGCCACAACAGGCCACGTTGCCGCAATGGAAGCAACCAGTGACACTACTACTATCTACCCCGGTCAAATAAAGTAGGAATCCTCACGGGGAGGAAACCGCAAAATGCGATACTGACTCAGCTTTACAACAGAAAACTACCGAAGATAACGGGCTTTTCTGACCTTTCGTCAGGAAGCAAATTGTCGTAAATGCAGATTTTGAAAAGAACAATATCCAAACAAACAAAGAAAAAATAATGAAACAATACTGTTAGTCTGATTAGGTTGTGCTGCGCTTATCTCTGTCCTGAACCGATCGTGGTTTGAGTGGGCAAAAGGGACGTCTGCTTGAAGTCATCAACATCCAGAGGTAAGAGTAGGAGTCTTGCCCAGGCCCAGGGCCCAGCGCACGGCTACGTGGACTCATTCTGGCTCACGACCTTGCAGCCGTTCAGCATGGCTGACGCGCTCCGGCTCTTCGTGGGTGTGCCGCTTCCAGACCGTGAGAACTCCGTCAGGTCATGCAGTGAAGGCTCCCTGTACATGGCCACTGGAGATGGAGAAGATGGAGGGAGTCTCAGATCAGATGCTGACCACATAGCAGGCCACACAGACACCAGTATCAGAAAATCAGAGTCAGAATATCTCGCTCCCCGGGTTACTACGGTCCTTGTTACGATATTATGACTTTATGATGGGTGAATGTTTTTCATGTTCAGTATATCATTCAATAAATTACATGAGATGCTCAACACTTTATTATAAAATATGCTTTGTGTTAATGATTTTGTCCAGCTGTTGGCTAATGTGAGTGTTCTACGCATGTTTTTAATGTAGGCTGTGATGTTTCTTAGCTTCAATGTACTGTATTAAAATAAATTTTTGCATTGCGATATTTTCGTCTTATAGGTTTATTGGAATGTCACTCCATCGTAAGCTGGGGAGAGGGAGTACTTTATTAATCCTGAGGGGAAATTTGGAAACCCGGGAGGAAATTTGGGGAACAACGGAAAGGAAAGAACCAGTAGCAAAGCCTTCAAGGTACATGGACATTAGATGAGGAGATCCAAGGGATGACTGAAGTAGTCAGCCATCTGCTGTTAAAACCACCTACACTGCATTTAAATCCATAGGCGTACACCATCATTTAACATTGTTACAGAATCAGTCTTCACACACTTAAGCCAATTGATATGGCTCATGGGATTAATGAGATGGTGATTCAATTCTCAGTTTGTCAATAGAAGAGATGGGAATATGATAGACAGACCAAGGTCTACATGTAAACTGTCTGTGGAAATAAGCATTAACTTAAATTAAATGAACTGACTTCTATGTGCAAAATAGGCAGATACTTCCAGGTGGAAATCCTAGTATGTAATGGCAGATGACATTAACTGCACATGTTAGGTGGATTTCCATGATATACAGAGGGGTGGCGTGTAGGATCCTGCCCTTAGCGCTGCCGTTGCAGGGTGCGTCACTTGAACGGAGTTCCCTCTCTTCTGCCATTACATGCAACAGCCCCCAACGCAGCCGTCCTCTGAAGCCCCCCAATCAGACGTCACGCCCTTTAAAGCTCTGCCTCAGGTCTCTTCTTCATGAAAGAATACCTGGATCTTCTACAGTCACAATATAAATATTCTTTTTGTCAGGTACCTTCCGCTTGCTGTCTAGAGAGTCAAACTCTTTAGGTTCTACTGAATTCAATGGAAAATCTTGGCCTATCACTGGAATGTGACGGTTGTAAGTTCCGGATCTGCACACTTACATCATTTGTTTCAACTCAAAATTCGGCGGCATTCAGGGGCAGTAACAGTGTGCCCTGAAACTGGGCCTTCAGCCTTCATTCAGGTAGCTAATGGAGATGATAGAGACTCACAAGGGGCTACGACGATGGGCCTGGCTGGCCGAAACCCAGGCTGAGTGGAAAACAAATTAACGGGCCTCTATGCCTATGAGTTTTTGTTGGGTTTCAAGTGCTTCCTAGTCATGTTTTGGAACAAACAGGCGCCTGACTATTGGCCTGATTCACAACCCCCTCCCTTCCCCAAGTGACTAGACAGCAGAACCAGGGTAATTTTGTGTGCCCTTAAGTTTCATTCCATCTTTCTTGAAAGCGCTGCTCCGATAAGCTTGATAATTAATGAGCTGCTATGCCGGGAGTGAAGATGACAAAAAGCAGGATGAGCATCACGTAACCAGTCAGAAAGTGCAGTGGCCATCATCCCACATCATCCCAGACGCCTGTGCTGACGCAAAAGCTTTCCGAGGGAAACCTTTACCCAACACCCATTATTACTGGGCTCCCTTTGAGACAGCATCTCTTATTGCACTCCTGGTTACCATATTCTATAAGGTACTTATAGGATTACCCAGGAAACTGGCCCCATTCCAGTGTAGAAATGGCACTTGAACTAGCGGCAGATGCATGGATTTCTCTTGCATCACAGGTTTCTGTATAGGAGCATCACTGAATGAGGTTTAAATGGTTCGCTTCCTCCTTTAACGTGACTTGCAGTAGATGGACCTCTCCTGCCCTGAGGCTTATGCCCACGACTGCTCTTCTTTAGCCATTTACATGGGTGTGAAGATGGCTGATGTTACAACACATTGCACTTAAAAAATTCACCATCTTGCACACTTGCTGTTTGTTCTTCTTCGACATTCATTTCATCTTATTCTCCAAAATGGCAGCAAATTTGTCCGATTCTGCTAACCGGACTAGCAGGGCTAGGTATACCGGGACTTACTTAATCAAAAAGGTTACTAATTAGGTTACTAATCAGAGAACTGGTCCTCACACCTGGGTTTGAACAGCTGACCTAAAGGTTACCCCAAAAACCTGCAAATACACTGGCCCTTTATGGATAAGATTGCCCCCTCCTGGGCTATATCTTAAATCTTGTGAAAATAAGAGAACTGGGTTGGGTTTCCTGATAATATCCTAATGGTGAATCTTATCGAAAGGTAGACCTTATTAAAGATTATTTTTCTATGTGTTTGTAAGAGGTTTCTTAAGGGATATCTTCTTAAGTGTGACACTACTAGGTGCTGTCCATGGCGATGGTGCCAGATTGGTTGACATCGATGGTTTGAGAATCAATCATTCCCTCCACGCAGTGACTGTTTGACAGTGGCATGAGAGAAAGTGATGTTCTTTATAAATATAACACTGCAGGAATGCTTCAAAATATTGCATTAATCAGAACTGGGTAGAATGTAAACATAAAATTCCAAATAACCAAACTGAATTATCTAACTGTAAATATGATATTTGTCAACTGGTACACAAAGTGCCTCCCCAGATTGTACTATTACCATTATATGTTTATTTGTTCTATAAAACACCTTTGTGCATCAATATGTGTACATGTCATTGACATTAATATAAGATAGATCTTTATTGGCACTATTACAAAACAGTGAAAAACAGTTTAGCAACTCTCTTTAGCAGCATAAGTACAACATATAAAAGGAAATACTGGGATGAGAAATGGCACAATAGTCAAACGATAAGTTGCATTACTGTCTATGTAAACATAAGACAGTGTCCTTTGTGCTTCAGTATTAACTACTAAGGACTTTTCCAGGGTGATTTTTGGGGAAAATGTATTAGACTTACATGTAAATGAACCTGCAGTGTCGACTCTTATCAACGTCATGAACCAAACTTTTGATGTGCGGTGACTTTGGCACATTAGAGAGGTGTGTGCATTCCAGGGGGGTTGGAAATAGAGGGGACAGGGGGAACATGTCCCCCACTTGTCTCCAGACCCCCCGCCGTCCCAAAAAAATACATAATTAAGAGTGCATTCCTTATCTTTTATTATGAATCCGCATGGTTGTGAGATCAATTTGCAGCACATGCCAAGTGTCTTACGGAAGGTATACTCAGCTAAGGATGTACTGGGGAACACCTCAGAACGGTAAGGTATAGCTTAAGGTATAACTTACAAATGATGTAGAGTTAAGAAGGTTTTGGGAATCCCAGTCCTGGTCTTTCAGAGACCGGAATGGGAATACTGTCCTCTTACCCAATGAGTGAATGTGTCTTCCATACACTGCCTAATATTTCCTGATGGCCACAGGGTGAGCCATCATGGGGGGTTTCAGAAGGACACTGCAGCTGTCAGGGGAGATGAACGATCCGAAGCCCTAGGAGGCCGTACGACCGGGGCAGACTCACACTCACCTTTCAGGGGTTTGGGAAGGAAGTGAGCTGCTGGTTTGTTCTTCTTTACGTGGTTTCCTTTCATGATCTCTCCCTCTTTGTTTAGCCCCAGATACCAGCCTCTGCCCGACTGCTGTTGCCGGTAGATCATGGAGGAGTAGGTTACATAGTAGTTCTCAAATACTGATTCCTTGAACTTGCACTCTGGTGTGAAGTGTTCCTGAGAGAGAGGCACAATGCAGGAAGAGAGGGTTAAAAAGACAGAGAGAGAGAGAAGAGGTGGATAAGATCAAAGGCATCCTCAGTGGCCTGTTCTCTGCCCAGTGCTTCAATGGCTTTCATTTCACTGAGATCACTTACATGAACGGCGATACCAGCACTGATATCTTCACCTAAGCATCACGGATTAAAAAACGCAGACAGTATCTGCATTTGGGCACACACACGAGAGGAGTGATAACGTTGCATTTTCATGCAGGAAAATGCCAGCTTGCAGCTTTACACAGCCATGTGCAAATTATACTCCTTGCTCCTTCATTTAAAAATGAAGCCTCAGATCTCTAATGAGTCGACTTTGACAGAGTGCAGGCGTGGGGACCGCCATGGGAGCTGATCTCAGGAGCTCTGCGTGACTCTCTCATCCTGCTGCCCTGGTATCTACCCCCATCTTGTGCACTTCCACCCTCCCTTTCTCTAACAAAATGTCTAAATTATACCGGTGCTGACTGAAAAATGGTTTGTTGCCAGTTCTGTACTTTGCTTCTGGAAGATCTGACTCCTGCTACAACTGTTGACTCGGGTGTTTCTCAGTACCAAGAATGCAAACATCATACTTGTGTTCACGGCAAGAGCCGTCTTGAGAACTTGCCTCCCAAGAACAAACTTGGGGCGCAATGAATCATGGGATTGGTCTCCCTAGGCGAGGATCCTACCGATGTATCCTTGGTATTTGGGGCGGAGCAAGAATGACACCAGGAGATTTTTACCATTCTCTTCTTCTGTTCTTGGAATTGGAACTGGTCTTTCAGGAATTGAAGATGATGTCAAACGAGTACATGAGTACAATGAAGCATGCGTATTATGAAACACCCATTGATGTGGCTGAGATCATCGATAATCCTCCTACAAACACTTTATTTCATCACCACATGTAGACGTGCTCTGTTCAGGCAAGGCAGTATCCCCAGTGGCAGGTCTGTTAAGTGTTATGTTCTAAGCATGAATACAGCAGTGTGCTTTCAAAGAAAATGTTCAAAGCTATTAATTTGGGTAGTAAGTGTACTGTATATTTGCACAGGAAAAAATACAATTTAACATTAAAATATATGTGAAAAATAAAAGAAACACAAAAAAACCAACAAGAAAGTCTACCATTCTCCAAAAAGTGACTGATATCATGTCGGACAGCTAGATGAACACCGCTCTGGTTCCCAAACCTCACTGCAGGAGCACCTCAGCCATTCCATGTATTCATTATATTTCATGACCAGCTCGCAGAATTAATTAACATAAGTCGCTAAATAGATCTTGATTAGCTAAATTGCATGCAAGTGGCCAACAAATACATGGCTATGTTGGATAGTTTCTACAAATACTGGGGTAGCTAGTTTCATACCAAAATAAAGATTATTTAAATGGAATTTTCATGAATTGCTTAAGACTTTTTGTACAGAACTGTGTATATCATTTTTTGTTTGAAAAGGTGAGCAAATCAGATAATGGAGCCCCTCGTAAGCGTGATTGGGCAGAGGAGGTGATGTCATGCCACCTCTGGCTCCAGTCCCTCGACTCAGATGCTCCATGTGCATTCTGGGAATCAGCCATAATATCCACAGAGTAGCGGGGATGTGTTTGACTACTAAAGCACTAAGTGCTAAAGTACAGCACACTCAGTGTGATATCGCACCTCCTAGCGCAGTGCTGCTGACGCGCTTCACGCCTCAGCCACATATAAAACTTTAAAATGCATGACAGACACCAGCCCTCGTTTCGAGATGCGCTAAAGACGTCCCTTTGTGCTCTGCACCCAACCGCATAGAAATGTCTTCTGAGGGTGAAGCAAATTTCACTCAGAGGAAGTTACATCAAGCCGACTAGTACTTAGATGCAAAACAGAGCAGGCAGCTTTACCAAACAAACGGGGAAATGCGGGTGAAGCTGCTTTGAAAGTGAGGTGTAAACGTTAATACATCCTGCTGTCATTACCGTGGTCTGTAATCCATGCACTATGGATGCGCAGGAGATGTCTATGTTGTGACTACAGCAGCCTCTCTCATCACTGGAAAGGAGCAGTGTTCCTGCTGTAATATGAGCAGGAATGAGTTAGCTCCTCAGACCACTGGAAACTCATCACTGGAAAGGATCAGTGTTCCTGCTGTAATATGAGCAGGAATGAGTTAGCTCCTCAGACCACTGGAAACTCATCACTGGAAAGGAGCAGTGTTCCTGCTGTAATATGAGCAGGAATGAGTTAGCTCCTCAAACCACTGGAAACTCATCACTGGAAAGGAGCAGTGTTCCTGCTGTAATATGAGCAGGAATGAGTTAGCTCCTTAGACCACTGGAAACTCATCACTGTTCCCTGGAAACGATCATCCAGGATTGTTTCCTTAGGGTGGTTTACGCAACGACCCTGCTCAGCGGTGCGGCAGCTGAAGGTCAGATTAATTAACGAGAAATCAAGCATTAATCTACTGTCAGGGAGGACATGGAGTTCTATCCTGATTGGCCGCAATTAAGATTTAAACATCAACAAAAAAGATAAAAACCAAAGCAATAATGATACAGAATAATGAGACAAACAATAGGGAGTAGAGCTAAGATAATTCCTGAGGACTCCGAAGATGCACTAATTTACGCCAAAGCAATGAGACAATTAAGCAGTGGATGAATTACATAAAACAAACACTTCAGGAAGTGGCAGCCATGACGGTTGTTTCTTTCCTTTTATATTCGCTACGTTAAGATTGCGCTGGCTATCAAGCCTGGGCATTTGTCTCACTGCAGTAAGAAACAGTTGAACAATTCATTAGTGAGCTCCCAGAGCCCCCCACTCTCCGGTTGCTAGGGTGAGCTGCTGAGATACGCCGGCCGCATTAATCACTGCGCTGTGCTTAGCCAGAAAATTATGAACCGTTCGTCCCTATGTCGGAGATGGTAGCCTCGCTTTTCTGTATCAATGAGCTCAGGGGTTCTTGGAATCCAACTTCTCGAATTCCTTACTCCAGGACAGTTATATGCGCCATACACTTGTAAATAGAAGTGGTCTGTGATACAGATTGATGAAAACAGTTGTTATCAGGGTCACTTAATGCAAGGGAAATGGTGGGTTAGCAAAGGTTGCCAAACTACACTCTGTTATGTTCTTCCTCACGAAGCCAGTGATTGGACTGACAATCTCTCATTATAATGGAGTTGCATGGTGTGTTTACCACGGTCATTTCCACCGTTTGTATGTTTCACCTTGCTAAGGCTAGGCCAGCCAAACAAATAAGTACAAATATGTAAGTCTCAGCAAGAATGCTGGTTAGGGGACAGTAAGAAATGTCATCTGCCAGAGTCTTTCATGACTCACGATGCTTTTTCCGGAACAAGGGTCATTTATTCCGAAAATTAAATCACCTCAGGCTGGCGGCCATTTTCATTCTGCGGAGTGAATTTGAGCAGCAGCAGAGTTAACTGCAGAAGCGGGATCTAGCTGCCGCTGCCACCAGATCTGGAAAATTCCACGCGGTCCGACAAAACATTTGATTTTCAGCATGAGAACATTTCAAATGAAAATGCAAAGCACTTAGGGTTTGTGGAGTTTGCTGAGCTTACGCTGCTTGCTGAGCCACGAGCCAGCCTCACAGAAACAGCGAAAGGCGCAGAGGCGACGGCCGGGACAGGCATCCTCAGACATGACCGTCACCTGCTCGCTGAGCTAACGGCGGAAATTAGTTTGAACTGCATGTTTACCTACTAACTAAACTTCCAGATTAATTGTGACACCTCCCCCCACCCATCACCCATTTTGATGGGGTAAATAAGGGATTAAAACAATTGTTTTTACCATGGTGATGCAAAAGTGGAATGAGTGAGGAAACCCGTACAAATGCTGACGTATCAACCCCGCCCCCACCTCGCCTGGAGGTAGTGTTCTGAACCCTGTACTGCGGCAGCCGCTGCATTCCTCCCTGCTGAATTCTACAGGGCCACTAACACCCCCCCCCCCCCACCCCAACGTCCATTTTTGCATCACACAAAGGAGAGACAGAGAGCTGCAGTCATGTGACTGGCTATACATCACACCTGATTACGGCACTGGAAATCCCGCAGCCCCCAGCTCCCCTTTCCCCACAGCCCCTCCCCCACGGGGCATCCCCGCTACAGCGGGCACACAGAGACTGATGTCTGCGTGAGAGTGAGAGAGTGAGCAGACACACCAGCTGAATGTCAATGAGCTCAGGCACAACCTTAACCCCCCCCCTCCCATTTCACTGGTGTAACATTAGGTCATTAAACAAATTCATGTGACAAGCTTACATTTTACATCTTACACAGTCTCTATAACCCATCAGGTCGGATT
>JAODUD010000048.1:7256546-7266957 GCA_026784285.1 Stomatorhinus walkeri | reverse complement strand
AAGTAAAGTATAGATACGTAAAAAATTACTTAAGTACAGTAACGAAGTACAAATACTTCGTTACATTCCACCACTGCACTGTACACAACCTCGCTGCACACTCCTGAGCCAAACGCCATTCTAACACACTACCTCGCTACATACTCCTGAGCCAAACGCCATTCTAGCACACAACCTCGCTGCACAATCCTGAGCCAAACGCCATTCTAGCACACTACCTCACTGCACACTCCTGAGCCAAACGCCATTCGAGCACACAACCTCGCTGCACACTCCTGAGCCAAACGGCATTCTAGCACACTACCTCGCTGCACACTCCACAATAATTCCATTATAATCTCAATGGCACTTGTACTTTACCTGTAACACTCAACCAATGCCATTATATTTTCCTTATGTGCAATAATTGATATCCAGTATGTTGCTATGTGGTTCTCTAACACTGACATTATGCTGGATATAATTAAATATTTGTTTAGAAAGCACCTCATTACCCAGTGGCCCTATATTATATATTGATGCCCTGTTCAGTGATGTTTTTGTCCTTATGCACATTGTATTTTGTTTTATGTTGATACATGTTGCATTGCAGTCCATGGAGAAACATTTTCTCATCCCACTACGTACGTATTTACAGCTATTGATGATAGTAAAGAAATCTTGCACCATGAACTTATTTTTTGGCCTCATTAAGTCTGCGTCAAAGAGGACCCAAGGCTGCACAATTTCTCACTAAAGTATGAATCCTGATTTTTTTCCCCAGCAATATTGAAATCACATTTTTTTTTGAGCAATATATTTCACTCTTTATTATTATTTTACATTACTCATTGTGTTTTAGAAGATGGAACAAACAATATGTGGAGATGTATAGTATATCAGTTAACATATAGATATTGTCAGCCAATACTTAATCTTTTTCAGTATTTAATGTTAGCAGCACCAGAGCTAAAGACACAACTACTGAAATAATGGAGATGATTACATTGGATTATCAACCACTTGCCATAGTGGATGACGAAGGATTTTATTGGCTCATTCACCACAAATAAGAGGGTTTCAAAGTATCAGCTCCTGATAGGTTTGTAATTCATTTTTATATCTGGCCTGTAGATGGATCTCTCAGTTTACATAATGTCAATCACCACTGACGAGCTTGACAGCTTTCACCACTTTGTAAGTGGTTCAAAGATCAAGGACCAAGGATCTTTATTCGCCAATTGGAAGTGAATTACACAAGTACATAAATAGCATAGATATACACATAATCGAGTTTTAAATAAATACTAAACAAAAATCAGACAGGAATTATCTGAGAAATATTTTCAATAAATATTACACTTGTGAAGGAACGTGTAAAACATGATGTATACAGATAAGAAGGTTTACATTGTAGTTTAAGGAATTGACGTTTTCATAATAATTGGTTACATAATACAAGGTTAGCCGATTATCAGGATAAGAGATATTAGACAAAAATATAACATATCAGTCAAAATTTCCACATTGGTGCTGGTCAGGTCAGGTTGGGGGATCATGCACTGACAGAGTGCGCTGCTGCACCCACCACATGACAAAACAGGCTCCCAGTCGGCAACCCCCTAGGTTCAGTCCCACCCTCTGGAAATGGCCGTCTACCTGCCTCAGCCAGGTGTCACGTGGGCATCCCCTCGGCCTGGACCAGCCGCTCGGGTCCCCAGCAATAAGGATCCTGAGAGCCGGGTCACCGTCAGGGAAACGCGCCACATGGCCGTAGTGCTGTAACTGATGCTCCCTCAATGCAGGTACCGTTCCTCATTTGGGACCTCCCTGAGCAACTGCTCCTTCAACACAAAGTCAAACCAGCGATACCCAAGGATTCTCTAAAGTGACACAGAATAAAGGAGTCCAGTCTTCTTCTCAGATCACTAGATAGCATCCCTGTCTCACAGTCCTTTTGCAAAGATATTGGGAGTGCCACACACCCCTTTTCAGTGGCCTCATGACCCCCATGCTCTTCCAATCCATCTTCTGACTTCATAGGAAGAGTCACCATACATATCACTGTTGCTGCCAATGTAAGTGAATCTCTCGAAGAGGCCAACACTCCATTCACAGACAGACACACTGCTGAAGGCTGTGCCCAACTGGTCATTAAATGCCTGGTTCTTGGTCTTTATCCAGGACACTCACAAGCCCAGACACTCAGACACCTCACTCAGTCTCTCAAGAGCCCCGATCGGAGCCTCCATTGACCCAACAAAGATCACTGCATCGTCGGCAAAGTCAAGATCAGTAAATCTTTCTTTACCATCAGACTCCCCACAGCTGCTGGACCCCACAATCCTGCCCAGCACCCAGTCCATGCAAGCATTGAACAGAGTAGGAGCAAGAACACACCCCTGGCAAACCCCAGAATCAACTGGGAAGAACGCAGAGGTTCTCCCTCCTCTCTGCACAGCACTCACAGCCCCAGTGTACAGGCCAGCCATGACGTCCACAAAGTCTCTGGGTGCCTCACAGGGCAGCCCGTTCAACTGCGTTAAACACTTTAGGAATATTGACAAAGGCTGCAAAGAAATTCTTGCTAATATTTGCATTTGCTCTCAATGAGAAGCATCAATTCCAGGATGCAGTTGATGGTCGGCATCTTGGCCATAAAACCAAACTGCTCCCGTTGCTGACAGACGAGCAGGTGATCGCGGATCCTAGTGAGGATGACCCCAGCAAGGACGTCACCCAGCACTGAGAGCAGCATTATCCCACTGTATTTGTTGCAAACTCAACTAACCATGCAGTTGAGTATAAACAGTCACAGGGTATTCGGCTGGCTGGTTGAAACAAAATCTTGGTCTGGATTTCTTTTTTCTGGACCTGAAATTTCCACCTGACTTGTGTATTTCCCTATATGTAACTTTAAATAACACAATTTTAAATGATCTGAAATAAGGTGGTGTCTTAAAGGACCAAATAAGATGAGTGTGGCTTGAGGATAAATACCAAACATGCTGATGAACATTTTATGACATTTGTTCTGAATTAGCTATATCTGAGAACATAACTGGAATTACACTCATCCCAATTTCTCTGAAACAATAACATAAAGTGTGATTTAACGGTATGAACTTCGGTGCGATTCAGGACTGATGTGTTTGTGAGAAAATGATCAGAAATCATTGGTGCAAATGCACAGAGAGAATACATCCCACATCCCATGAGTGCCACCTCTCTGATCAGTCACACTGGAATTGTTACAAAGAAGAACTTTATTAAACGTTTGTGCAAATCCTTCTTTTGTAGCTCTGTCCCAGTTTGCATGACATTATAGTGTTTAAACAGTAATTGCGTGTAACATAAGCACACCATGGTTCCGGGTGGTTTGAACGATGTGTGGAATATTGCGGGGCAGAAACCTCCATGCTTTGTCATGCAAAACACAGATCACTGCAATACTGCTTTGTAAGGTTTGCTTTGGTTTAAGATTGGGGGCGGGGTTTACCGGGTCACTGACACAGAACTGCATGTGTACAGAAGCTTTAGTCCTTGTAATGAGCCAGAAATGCCATTCTCTTTATTTCCTGTCCAATTAACTGACAGTGCCATGGGGTTCGCCTCGTTTATGACTATTTTCCACTTACCAGGTTAAGCTGTTCTGCCCTGCACTTTGAAATGTACATCTGCTGCACAGAATAAAGTCACAAACATCCAAGGAATGTGAAAAGGAGATGAAATAGACTGTGAGGAAACTGAAAATCACAAAACATTCAGCTCGAACGCTGTAGAAAATCCTCAGGGTGCAGTGGCACTGTGGCCCCCCGCCTGCAGTGCCGCTAAGCATCTGCAGTTTGCACGTTTGCCATGTGTTTATCCGGGTTGCCCCTAATGGTGAGCCTTGAGATGGACTGCTGTCCCATGTGAGGAGTCTCCTGCTTCTTAACTTGACTCCAAGGTTGTCACAGTCCATTCAGTGGTAGGCAACAGTCAAGTGATGTCACAAGTGTTCAAAATGAAATTACAACGTACAATATAACAACTCGTAATTTAATGAATTTCCAATAATATAATAAAGTATTATCACGTAACATTTTGCAAATATAGTGTGGTAACATATGCAAGTCATGTATTATTATGACATATTTGTGTTTGCATTAGGTGTACAGTACATTATGAGTTCATGGAGCTTCATGGATGGATGGATGGATGGTGTAAATTTTCATCTGGCCAAACTCTATAATAAGCATCAAGTTCAATCAGATCCACGGGAAATAGTAAACTTAGTAGTATGAAAAGGTCTTGCTTGGGGTGATGGAGAGAACCGTCTGACATGGGGCTGTGCAAACAGGGGGAATTTATTTTAGCAAAGAGTGTCAAGTGAAAATGCAAACACTGTCAGGTCTGGAGTAACACAAAGGAGAGAATCGGAAACTATGCAAAGAGCATAAAGACAGGATAGAATATGTAAAATGACACAACATTATCTGCTGTATGCAGAGCCAAAATAATGATTCTTCAGTCATGAGGTAAAAACATTAATACACCAGCATAACTGTTGTTACATTTCCTTCATCACATAAACACATAATTACCTTATTTAACACAATTTCAGCGCAATAAGGTCAATATAAGGCAGAGCAAAAATCTTTCTAGATAATTATGTGCCAGAATAAGTATAGAGTTGCAATACATATTTTTTCAGGATATTTGAAAGAAAGGGCAGGTTTGACTTTGGCCTGTGGTTAAATATGGTTATAGATGTACATTTGGTCTTTATGGTAGCTGTCTGATTACAGGCACAAATGAATGGGTACATTTATGATGGTTAGAATGGGCCAAAAGAGAGTCAACAAAGATTCCCTGAGCAGTTTAGTGGAAACCAGGTCCAATGAATAGGTAGTGGGTGACATTTTAAAGTTATTTTTTACTTACTGCCCTCAGTTGTTCCTTGTAACTGCTTGTTATTGCTAAGCCAATGTTGGGGAAATGTGCAATTTCAGAATATTTATCTGTATATTTAATCAGAAGTACTACATCTTCTTCTGGGGGGCAGCTGCAATCATAGAAAACAGGTTAAAAAGCTAAATGCTTAAAAAACATTTAAAGGAGCAGAATTTTAAACCAAGAAAAACATTAAAAATGCACTTCATTTGAGGTTTAGTGTGCATGCTTGAACTGTTAAGCTATTTTTGCATTCACTTTAATCACTGTTATTATCTGAATAGGCTGCATTATACAGTACAGTATGTTGGGTGCTCATAGGCACTGCTCAGATTGCACTTAACATTCACACTGTAGACATATAGCCAGACACTTAACATAGACATCTTTGGATGTCCATCCAATTTTCAGATGATTATCTAATAGGAGAGAGGGGAAGTCTGCCCCAGTTGGCACAGTGCACCTAGAAATGGGAGCCAGATGATCACAGGGTTCACCCATATACTATGGGCGGGATTTAAACTCCAAACCCTGCGTGAGAATGCTACCCATTGAGGTGTCGTGCATTCATAGTGTATCAGCTTTAAAATGATTAAGCTTAGACATCAGCTTATTAGTCACCAGGGATTAACCGAAAGACAATGAGGATAAAACACAATATGTGTCACTCGTAGATGTTACTATATATGGCTAAATGTTCCTATGTTCATACATCACACATTCATGTGGAATACAAATTAATAAACACTATTCCCTGGCTCCAGTGCAGTATTACTCATTGAACACCATTCCCTGGCTCCAGTGCAGTATTACTCATTGAACACCATTCCTTGGCTCCAGTGCAGTATTACTCATTGAACACCATTCACTGGCTCCAGTGCAGTATTACTCATTGAACACCATTCCTTGGCTCCAGTGCAGTATTACTCATTGTCACCATTCACTGGCTCCAATGCAATATTACTCATTGGACACCATTCCTTGGCTCCAGTGCAGTATTACTCATTGTCACCATTCACTGGCTCCAATGCAGTATTACTCATTGGACACCATTCCCTGGCTTCAATGCAGTATTACTTGTTCTTTCAAGTTGGCGCTGTAGTGATATAAAAATGCTTCTTAAATTCCATGGTACCCTTGAGTGATATATATCAAGGTCTAATAAATAGATGAATCATAAATTGGGTAGATGTGACATGAATTAAATTAATGAATTATATGAAGCAAACTGTGTTTTTTGGCTTTAAATATAAGAGACAAAAGATGTTTTGAATCAGCAGGTACAGGTCATCACCTCCAAGTTAATTCATCAGTTACTAAATATGGTTATCATCTATAATAACCTATTTGTCCCTACCTACCCTACCTGTACCTACAATGTATTACTGAAAAACAATGAACACAATGTCCTTTAAACTCTCAATGTTGTGGCGAGAAACAGAAACCCGACTGTTAGGAATAAGCCTGAAAACCGCGTCCGAGGGCCTTGGAGAAAATCCCCAGTTTATACTAAAATGTCAGTAATGATGAATTTGCTGGTGCATCTCCAGGGTTTAGCACAGTGTCTTGTTTGGGATAGAGAAGATAACAAAAGCTCAAAACTAGCTGACATCAGAGCTGGAGGTGGGGACTAAATCCATGCATATTCCAGAGGGTGGAAAGTCAGGGTACAATGACTGGGTGGGAACGATGACCCTTCTGTTGTATAGACCACAATAAGAGAGATGGGGTCCTGCAGCACTGCAACACCCTGATAAGGGCTGCATTGTATCCTGGTATAATTTCTGCCTGTGTGAATATATGTTGTCCGTACTATGGGACAAGGTTGTCTCATAATGCATGGTCACCTCTGTTCTCCAGCTAATAATAACTCTTGTTCTCAACAGATGTACTGTACTTTACCAAAAACAGATTCCAACTTAGGAATAGCTCTGTTTCCTTATATTGAATTGGAATTAAAATGGCACCTTAGTTTTACAAAAGCTCAGAAAAAGCTACAGAAATTATATTATAATTATATTATATTATAATTATAAATCAAATACAAAACATATATATTTGTGTATTGTGAGACGTTGGTCCATTTTTCAAGACTAAAAATCTCCAATTCTTTGAGGGATAAAGGAAGTGGACAATTACTTCATACTCTGTGCTGCAGAACATCCCAGTAAAAATTCTGTGATGTTTAGATATGTATGATTTAGGAGGCTATGCAAGGCTTTTGATTTCACCATTGTGTTTATGAAATTCTTTAGTAGTGCTTAAGGGGGCATCTTCATCTTGGAATATAGGAAGTTCATGAGAATTTACAGTATTTGCTCCTGTAAAATGGCTTCCCAAGAGAATGGCCGCCCATACCAACCATTTTTAAATATATTCCAGATTTGTAAGGCTCACAATATACATTTTTTGCAGCAACTATCATGTTCAGAGTCTGTCTATCTTTGGAGGTTCTTGCTGTTCCTCCTTGCTCATGCAGTTTGTCCACATCATATGACCTATCAGATAGATCATCACAAGCGTCCTGGGGTGTGGAGGTGTCACATCAGGTAACATCTGGTGTTCTTCAAAGCTCAGTACTTGGTCCCCTCAATACATTGTATCTCTAGATTGTATCACCCGGTCACATGGCTCCTACCACCTACCACAATGACACTGATGACATTCAGCTCCACCTGACCTTTCCTCCTGAGGACACGACAGTCTCTCTTCCGATCTCCACTTACCTTGCCCACATCGCAGCCTGGATATGGGATTGTCAGCTTCGGTTAAACCACTCAAAGGTTACTGCAACTCTGCCGACAGGGCTAGCAGCCTGTGATTTCAAACCACTGCAAATGTTTAAAAATTCAACAGCACATCTGGTATTCAATGAGCTAAAATGCTCTCATGTTACACTCCTCCTTAGCTGACTTCACTGGCTTCCTTTAGGTGCTCGCATCTAGCTGAAGTCCATACAATTACTGGCATTCAAAGCCAATAACGGAAGGGGACCCATCTCCATCAAGTCACTCATCAACACCCTGTTTGTTCTTCATACCAACCCAGCTTGGAGATCCGAGCACCATGTGGGAGAACGTCTGACGTGAAGACGCATCTCTTCCAGTAAGGCCTTATATACCTCATTCAGCCGCTGACCTGCTCTGTCATATTTCACCTATTAGCTGGTCTCTTGCATATTCAGGATGCTTATCTATTTTTGCACCTGTCTAACTTGAATAGCTCTCATTAGGTTCATGCAGTGTTTTTTACAAGGTATATGGTTCCTGCACCAGTTGCACTTACGTCTAGCTGGCTGTTTGCCAGCCATATGCTTTTGAAGCGCTACTTCCGTTGTCTGTAAGTCACACCAGATTAAAACATCTTATAAATTGATAAATGTAAATGTAATGCTGAACCATTCAGCTATACCAGGTACAAATAACAATTAGCATTTGTCACAATGTCTCCTCTAGGGCCTGAGAACTACAGCGGATCTGACAAATAGAGCAGCACCCGGCCAATCAAAGGTTCAGCAGCTTCGTTTTGGACCAGCTGTCGCTCCAGCACGGATGCCACATGTGTGGCCCCCGCTAATAACCCCAGCTGGCTCGTGTTTGGAAAGGCTCCCTCAGGAACCTGAAGGAGGCCTCTCACAGAAAGAGGGGAGCAAGGGGCTGGCTACTGCCTCCAGCCCAGCTATAACTATCCAATCTAAAGGTGTGCGGGGAGACACACACACACAATATTTTGTAATAATATTTTTGTGGGGACTCTCCATTCAGCTCTATGGGGGAAACTGTAATCCCAACATAATGACTATACCCCCTGTCCAGCCCTAACCTTAGCCATAAGTCAGTAAACCAAATACGAGACATTTGGAACTTGTAGTTTTTTGAGTGCATTCACATCCGGATCTTTGTGGGGACCTGAAAAATGGTCCCCACAACATCAACGTGACAGGTTTTTATGACATTGCAGGAAACATTTGGTCCCCACAATGTAATATGAACAAAATCCACGCATTGCACACACACACACGCAAATACACACACAAAATAATGGAACCCCAGGCAGACATTTTTAAACAATGCATACTGCAACATTGCCCCAAATAAAGCTGAAGATCTTATAGTATAAACGCATATCTGAAAGCTCAACTTAATATTAACTGTCTGAAGAAACAGAAACGTTTGTGTCTCTACAGACTTTTGTACGTCCATGCAGGGAGTCAGCAGCACAGAGAGGAAGACTGATTTGCTGCCTTTGCACAGACGTATTTCAGTCCAGCAGGTTTGTCCTGCTGCACTGAAGGCTGTGAAATGTCATTACATCACTGAGTTCCCACTACCCCGACCTGCCACCGCTTTATGCTGACTAAGGCTGTGTGTTCCTGTAGGTGATACTACGGCCATTGGAGAGGGGACATATTGAGATATGTCGACCTGTAGATAAAATTAGGATACGTTTGAAATACACTGGGATACATTTAAAAGACGCAAACAGTGAACTCAAAGACAACTTACAACACATTTTAACATACAATATAGCATACGGTGTAGGTCTGTAATGCAATTATCTAACAGACTCTCTAAGAGAGAGAGAAACCTTCTTTCATTATTACTACAGATTTACATGAAACGCTTCTGAGACACACTAATCTGGATAGAGAAACATATTCCTTTCCTTGGCTTTCCTTTTTCCAACAAACGGGCTAGTTTTTAATATGCTCTGTACCAAATAAAACAACAAAGAGAATTAGGAAGGTGCATGAATAGAAACAGCGGACATGTCGTTTCGTGTGAGCAGAACTCAGGGGCTATGGAGAGAAGCGACTAAAGGGCGGCAGACAGAATGGGCGTATCCCTAGCCTGCACAACAGCTGGAAGAGATGTATCTGACCTGTCAGTATGAAAACAATTCATTCTGATGAAACCTTCTGAAACATTGATCATCTAAGCAACAAGCCCACCCCACCCCGCCCCCCCAGGAGACTATCCTATAACGCTGAGATTCCATCAGAACCTACATCGGTGTCAGAGGTGAGCTCAGGTTTGGTCATTTCTGTCTGCATGCAGATTCCAGGAGAGATATAGCACCTCTGGGACTGCCCTCTGACCACAATGAACAGTATCAGTAGACAACTACTCATACCAGGTGGAGTCAGTATTCTGGGGGGGGGGGGGGTGAGGTTCAGCTTTTTAATTACAGGAAATGACATGCACAGTCGGTAAAATGCTCTAATCATGCAATAGTATATGTGCTTCTCCTGGTATGTTGTCCTTATTACAATAATGCATTATTATTATTATTGCTATTATTTGCTTAGTAAATAGCAAGTAAACAATTTAAATGTCAAAAGCACGCAGTTTACAAAAGAAGCAGTCGCAGACTGAAGGGAGAGTGGGACGTTACCCTTTTGAATAATCAAAAAGATTGTGCTAATTAATTATAGCCTCCCTTTTCAAACAGCACATTAATGTCAATGAGTATGCTGGCGGGGGGGGGGGGGGGGGGG
>JAODUD010000048.1:7135010-7148308 GCA_026784285.1 Stomatorhinus walkeri | reverse complement strand
GCCACAGGACAGGAGGCAGAGGACACCCAGGAGAGGACGCTAGTCTGCCACAGGACAGGAGGCAGAGGACACCCAGGAGAGGACGCTAGTCTGCCACAGGACAGGAGGCAGAGGACACCCAGGAGAGGACGCTAGTCTGCCACAGGACAGGAGGCAGAGGACACCCAGGAGAGGACGCTAGTCTGCCACAGGACACATGCTTAGATACTTAATCACCCATATGGGGTCAATTAGAAGCGCCAGTTCACGTGACTGTTTTAAGAAGTATGGGAAACTGAAATAACTGGAAGAAACCTGCACATACAGTCAGCGTTCAAGCTCCAAACAAAGCCAGTACCATCCCCATCTAACACATGTACCCCAGCAGTACCATCCCCCTTTGGCTGTTTCCCCATTTTTCAAGTATGCTATAGGATTGGAGAGTTTGACAGAAAAGAGGATGCAAATTTTTGTAGCATAAAATTCGTTTACCACAAAGTATGTAATACTCTCATTGCTAAAGCTAACAAATTACAAAATACTTACAAACTGCCATGCTCAAATAACCTCCTATTTCCAAAACACTTTAAAACCATGGTCAGTAAATACATCTTTCTGATAGTAATGTTTAAAATTTTTCATTTTAAACTTCCCTTTATGACATCAATGCTGCTCAAAACACGCAGACACTTTTTAATGCAAACAAAAAGAGATCCCTTTCAAAGTCACAGTATTGTCTGATGGATCGAATTCATTCAGAATCCAAATTCATTCTGAATGAAATTTGCATCCTTTTGCCACATTTTCCCCACGTCTAACACCAACTGGAGGTTTTGCTGCTGCATCAGTCGTGACAAACTGAAAGCTTGACATTGTTATATGCTTTTAGCTTTACAAATAGGTGATCACAGATCTTTTTAGACAGTAGGTAAGACAGTTAAAATTTAAATTAAAATAACAGTAATGTTCAAAGTATCAGCCTCAAGTCATCCTATAGAAAAAGTAGACAAATCGAATATGGTATTTCCCTTTAAAAAAAAAAAACTTAGCAGGACAAAGTAATCGTATGGGAGTAATTATTAGCACATTTTTCTCCATAAACAAAACACTCAACAGTTTTCATTGAAGCTTTCTTCTGACCTTTCTAGAAATGCGGGTCATCAATAACAGAAAACAACGTACGCAACTAGAGACTAAGCAGGGAACAACAGGAAATATTCAGCTTGAATCTATGAGGGTTTACAGAAAGTCACCATGACGCCCTTAGGTCACAGAACCACCTTGTGTTGTTGGGCGCACCAGCCAGTAATAAGAGCCCACTTTTAGTCCCTCCAGTCGCACACAAAAAGCCCATAGAGTATCAAGACAAAGATGAAGAGCTCTTTGATAAGAATTCTGTGTGCTGCACTGTGTGCGGCTTGTGAAAACACAGTGTGAATAAACAGCACTTCAGCAAAAAATTCATCCGCTGCTTTTCTTATCGTTCTCACAGACACACAAATCCCCTTTGCGTACGGCGAAATAATACACCTCACACATGGCTGATAATGCAGAAGGAAGAGGCACATGCAGCAATAGGAGGCCAAGTGCATTTCAAGATGCATATCTACGGTTATAAAAAAAGTTTTTCAACTAAATGAATAAATGTAACCAGCACAGGGCTGTCTTGCTGCAGAAAAAGCTAGTCCCTAAATGGGTATTCAAATTATTTTAAGCTGAAAAACAAATTATTTAAAAAACAATGGGTCTGATTTGCATCTCATTGTCACAACACGAACCTCCTGGCAGTCTGAATGCAAGGGGGATCCTGGAACATGGACCTGTTAGCTTAGCTCCTCATTCACATCGCTATAGTCACTGAGGCAGACTTACTTTAGTCCACTTCCCAATCCGGTCCTTGAGGACCCACAGTCGTCCATGTTTTTGCTCCCTCCGAGTTCCCTACCATACACTCTACATTTTTGCTCCCTCCGAGTTCCCTACCATACACTCTACATTTCTGCTCCCTCCGAGTTCCCTACCATACACTCGACATTTTTGCTCCCTCCGAGTTCCCTACCATACACTCCACATTTTTGCTTTCTACCAGGAGCTGGGAGGGAGCAAAAGCGTGTACTGTGTGTGTGCCCCCAAGGATCGGATTGTGAAACACTGCTCTATCTAATATCTACAAAGAGCTCCTGTTGTATAAGCTACCACCTTGGTGTCAGACTGATTTGCTGAATTTGCTGCATTAGAAATACATTTTAACATTTTGCAACTCTGCCAAAAGACAAGGCTATTGTGCCACAGGACCCTTTTCTGCATGACTAGAGATTGGATTAAAGATTCAGTACATTTGTTCAGCGTTAGGGAAAAATGTATCTTATTTGCTCTTGAAAGCAAAATAATGAAAATTATTTTCTTACACTGCTTTAAGAAAAACGGGGGGGGGTTACACTGCATATGGACAATGTGTGCAGATTTTTTTGACTGCACTATTCACTACTGCAACTGATGCACAGGTATGTCATCACAGGGAAGGTAAAAGTTTAATGGTTGCTGAAGGTTAACCTGGCTGTGCAAATTTAGTTCTCCACAAAAGAGGAACTATAGTCACATCGTTACTGGCTGCATTTCTTCTCATCTGGGTTATGTTGCACCACACTGCCTGCAATGGTTCTGTGACAGCATTCAGTTTACCATTTCACATAGAGGGCTGCACTGGAGCTCAGTGGGTAGTACTGTTGCCTCACAGCTCCAGGTTCGGAGGCTGTGCGGAGATTCCATGTTCTCCCTTCTTCTCCTTTCGTCAATCACTTGAGACAAATGACATCTATAAACTGTCATCAAACGTGTGCATGAATGCAAGTACCCTGACATCCCATCCAGGTTGCCCAGTGGTGCCTGACCCCCAGCATCCTGAAGTTAAACTTCTGCATAGAGTATATACCATGGGCAGCATAGCCTATGCTGTAAAGGAAAACCAATTAATTGGTTCCAGGCCCCAAAAACTTTCATTTTTAGCATTTAAACACAAAATAACATGATGAAACATATACTATACGCTAAACACATCTAAGCTCATTTATCAAAACAGTAATTTGTAAAGTAAGAAAATAGATGCATCCAAACAATGTGTCCTGCCCCGATCGTCCACTCCTTCTGTGTGCCACGCCCCCTCGTTAACCCCGTGTGGAATCCCCGTGTGTTTCTGGTTGTTTTCATTAACCCTCTGTATTTCGTCCGCGTTTCAGGTTGTTTCCCCAGTCCAGTCATTGTATTGACCGGCTGTGTTTTGCCTGCCTTACCTGTAATTAAACCCCGTATTCCCCGATACCCTGCCGTCTGCGCCTTTGTCTCCGTTCCGTCCCTGCTCGGTACGACAATATTATTATAATGAAATGTATTAACAGTTTATTATTAATATTAAAATAAGAAATCTTTATTTTTAAATGGATTTTATTATATAATAATTACTGTTACTGTCTATCATTATCTAAATGTATTTTTACTCTCTAAATATATTTATTCAAAATGTCACGAAAGTCAAATTCTAATTCTCAGTTAGTGTAAACATGCACGGTACTGTCACAGCAAATGCGAGGCTGAGACTGAAGTGCTACCCTTTGTTTCTGCTGAGAGACATGCCGCGTGACTCATTTCCCCACGCGCACAAGTTATCTTAGGTCGGCATTCACGGTTTGACTTCTGAGACTCAGATCGAGCTCTAGGTAAATTGTTTTTGAACTGATTGGTTCGACTTAAGAAATTCGAGTTCTAATGAGTTCGAGAACTGAGGTACCACTGTACTCCCACTTCTGAGTGGCATGCTCGCATTCTGCAGGTAGATGCAGTTACATATAATGCATTAATGAATACATGGTGCAGGTAGATGCAGTTACAAATAATGCAATAATGAATACATGGTGCAGGTAGATGCAGTTACATACAATGCATTAATGAATACATGGTGCTTGCTTCTCCATACTTCCGCATTGGAAATTTTGACTGATGACATTTTTCGACTTATGACTGTGCTGGAAGTGAAACTTCTTTGGGATTATTAGCAGAATCACATTTTGTTTTTATTCTGTAGAAAATTAATGACTGATCTGCTGACCAGATTTAATAATGAACTAACATGTCGTGAACCATAAAAATAAAATGGTGTGTCCCATTTTCAACCAATATGCGATTTATATTATTGACTGCAATCCCCAACACCTAACAAATAAGAAAATGACTTGTTTATCCTCTATGTTTCGAGGATGTGGTGTACGAGTAGTTTCATGTGATATTACGTGTGAGGCTTAACCTGCAGACTTTGTGTCGCTCATGCTTATTTAGCATGACATTCACAGCTCTTGTTGCGACAAATGGTCGCGTCCAGGTTCCTGAACTTTGGCGGAAAAGCGTTTATTGTTGGTCTTAGAGATGCATGGTATTATTGGATGACATATCGGTACTGGCTGATGTTCGTTAAACATCAGGATCATCGGGATTGGTCTGATGTGACATCTTGGCTGTAATTGCCAGCAAATACTTAACCTTCAGTACTCACATTTAGCAGTACCAGAGCCAGAGAAACAACTACTAAAATCAAGGTAGGTGAGTGTGGAATGCTCATTTCCAGAACATCAGTTGGTACATGTCAGTACATAATTCACAGTGCTGCAGAATAAGAGATCTCACAGTGCATATTCTAGAGGTATGTGTACAATGCATGTATACACAGCTCAACACAAGGGCTCATTATGCACAATGACCAGAAATGGGTTTTTCTACATAGTGATCCTGCCATGATACCTGTAATCAAGTCAAGTGGGTTGTGTCATCATATCTGCTATATATGGCAATGCGACCATAGGAAATTTCATTCACCAGGACAATGGCGCAATGTAGAGTGAGAGAAGGGATATATATATAGGGGGTAGGGGGGCATATATGTTTGTGATATTTTACATAGAGAAAGGACATTAAAAGAATAAAATTAGTGAAAAAGCTGTTGTCTGGGAGATGAGGGGGGGGAGAATTTACAGGTCAATAGTAGCAGTTTCAAATTAAATGTCTGGTGCAGTAATACTATGAAATGGAGAAAAAATCATGTGTGTGTGGGGTTTGGGGGGGGGGGGCAGCTTTTAAAAAGGGAACACTTCCTCTGTAATGAAATGTGCACTTCTGCGAACGTGAGCCAGTCCTTCATTCTGTAATGACACCACTGTTAGTAGACTTACAAGTTCTGATTTTGTTGGATGTCCATTCCAAGTCATGTTCATTATTTCTATCAGTGGGAGCCGATATGACCATAAGTTACTGCCGCCAAGTGTCGCATAGCTGATGATGGAAAAATCGGTTCCAAAAAAAGGTTCTACTTCAATCGTGTAGATAAGGGTTAGATTTGCAAAATCCGATGTGGATCAATCTACTGCAATTTGCAAACTATGCAAAGACACCATTTGCACAAATGTGATAAATGATCACTGGTACTTGGAAACTACTGAAACTACAAAATGAAAAAGCACGAGTCATATTCTTTATAGTATTTTATGTACCTGAATAGTTAAGTAAGTTTATTACTATAATGCTACAAACAGTGTTTCTTGTTAGGACAGAATTGCTAGTTAAGCGGTTAAACAGGAACTTAACATTACAACATACATTCCAATTTGGTTTGTTTGCAAACTAGAAAAAAATCATGATCGATATTGTGGATGATGATTCCAAAAAATACTGAGATATGACATTTTGGCCATATTGCCCAACCTTAGGGAAATGTGTATCAACGTGTATCAAACATATTAAGCATCAAAATGGCAGTGGAAAGTCCTGGTTAAATTTGATAACAAAAAGTTCAAAGCAAAAGTTAAGAATTTTCGATACACAATTGTTTATATACATGACAAATTTCTAGAAAAGTGCATCAGGCAATATCTGCTTGCCACATAGAAAGAGCAGCAGGAGATGTGCCTCATCAGGACGAGCAACAAAATCACCCTGTGTCTCATCAAACCAGAACAAAATAAAAAGATGTTCCAAGGCAAGCCCAGTAAGACAATCAATGTGCCTCACTCCCCCAGCATCTACTCAATCTTCTCCAAACAAGGCAGCAATGACCGCTGTCATCATTCACACAACACCACAACAGGTGGCAACAGCCTGTCATATCTATTCAACTGAAAATCTCTCAATCAGCTAGGGACAATTTTAAAGAGGGTGTGGGCAGAGTGGGGGGGGAAAATACCAAATGGTGCGTTTTTTACAGGACACCAGCGAAACAAGTACAGGCTGATCCAGGCATGTCTTATGCAAAGAAACGACGTGGAGAAATTCCATAGCTAAGACAGCATTGGAACCACAATGCACAGAGGCCAGAGAGGTCAGACTAAGAGGCAGCTGTGCCTAATTAACGTCGCCGACTGCAGCACCCCACAGACAGCTCTCTATGATTAAGCGAAGAGCAGTAATGCACAAGACCAACTGCCCCGCTCCGGCAATCTAATTTAAGGGAAACATTGGCAAGAGCAAAGTCAATCTCTTTATTCAAACTTGGAGGACATGCATTTATTTCCAACGAAAAGCACGAGCAAGACATGCAAAGACATAGAAAGTACAACCTGACTGACACCAAAATGTATAGGGCAGGGCTCTTCAAATCTGGACCTCGATTCCAAATCCGGGCCTGGTTTTAAGTTCTCCCAGGTAGTTTGTTTAATAATGACTGATTCTGATTGGTCAGAGGCTTCATACCTGACTGACAGGTAAAGGAAAGCTGGAAAACCAGTATTGCTCGGATCTCGAGGACCGTGATTTGAATAATAGGGCCGTATAGGGAAACAATTAGTCAATCGAGTAGCAGCAGCCCAATGCAGGTTCGGGTCAAGAACCTCAGTTAATGGTTACATCAAACAAAGTGACAAGTGAATATAAGAGGACAGAGGAGGATGGCCAGACTCAAATCACTACTGTTCATGGCAATGGTGAGCAGGAATGCATTCGGAGATGACGTTTCAGGCCTTGTGGTGGATGAGATACAATATTAGAAGACCACACTGGGTTATATTTGTCAGAAGGGAACAGGAACCTGAAGCTACAGTCTGCAGAAGCTCACCGAAAGTGGACGGCTGAAGATCGGAAAAACATGGCCTGGTATGATGAATCCTGATTTCTGCTTTGATACGCAGATGGTAGGACCTGAATTTGGCATAAACAGCAGAGGACCCAACCGGCCTTGTGTCAACAGCTCAGGCTGCTGCCGGTGGAATGATGTGGGAATGTTTTCTTGGCACACGTGGGTGCCCCTGATGCCAGTGGAGCATTGTGAAAATGCCACAGCCTATCTTGAGTATTGTTGCTGACCACGGGCAACCCATTTATGACCATAATTTACCCATCTTCCAATGGCTATTACAGCAAGATAATGTGCCTTGTCACATAGCACCAGTCATCTCAAACTGGTTCCAAGAACATGAGTTCTCCAAACCTGCTCTCCCAGTCATCAGAACTGGAAAAAGCATATTCAAGATGGTAGAACAGGAGATTCACCGCATGTGCAGCTAACAAATCAATTATATTAACATGAACCATAAATTCTAAGAAGCGTTTCCAGCACCTTGTTCAGCCCACATCACAAAGAATTCCGACTGTTCTGGAAGCAAAGGGGATTGTGTACAGTACAAGAATGGCTTTCCTAATAAACAGACCAGTGCGTGTTTACATTCAGCACTGTGCAGAAATCTTAGACCAAAGACAATGTTTAAGCTGCTGCTCTTGGTACTATAGGTGCATATGTGCTCATAAAAAAACACAATTGTAAAATAAATGTAAATGAACAGGACCACAATAAAAACAAGAATTTCTTCTATTTTCCAAAAAGTGACTGATATCGTGTTGGACGGCTAGATGAACACCACTCTGGTTCCCAAAGCGCTCCCCAAGGGCACCTCAGTCATTCTATGGATTCAATAAATTTCATGACCAGCTGATGTACTGATTAACCACACAAGGTGAGCTAGTGGTCGAGGCGACAAATCTATGGGTATATTGGACGGTTGCTGCAAATACTGAGGGGATCTTAGGAGAGGGTTTAAAATGCCTACACTAAGTCATTTTGACTGACATGAAATCATAATTTTATAGCAACAGAAATATAGTTTAAACCATTTTCTTTGGCAGTGTAAGACATTTGCATAGTGCAGCATGTATATGAAATACAGAGGTGTGGCTCAGTGGGCTAAGCCAGCGATCAGCAGAATATTCCGTGGGCCATTGACCCCCAAACCCCCCCCACCTCTCTCTCCTGTCTGTATCATGGAGGGCAAGATGCGGTAAAGGAAATTTCCAAATGGGGATTCATAACAGTATTCTATTCTATGCACACTGCCATGTATAAATTATATAGGTAATGGATACACAATGTTCAAGATAAAAAATTTACAAAGGGACATAGACAGGGATTTGCTTTCATTGTTTTTTCCGTGCAGAAAGGAGAACCCATTGAGGAGCAATGAAGCAAGGCGTACACCCCTGACCCTACCTTATGGCTGTTTATCAGCGTCTGAGATCTCCTACAGTCCATTTTACATGGCTGATTACCAGCTTATTGGCAATTAGGTCACAGAACATCAGGCATAAGCTGCCGGTCTAAGGCAACTGCAATATCAACAGGAAAGGACTCCAGTGATTCAGAGTAAGACACAATACGTTTTCTCAATGGGCAACATGAACCATTGTTCCCAGACACAAGGACGGAAGGAAACTGATTGAGGACAATATAGGAAACAGAACAAAGTACTTTCCAACTACAGAGATGCATAAAACCAAATGAAATGACTTGATACTATCTATAATGCAGGTATACAATAGAAATAAAGCAACTGTTTATTTTAAACCAATCCCTCTCTCATATGGTTAATGGGATGAGAAATACACAATAAGAAAAACAGGGCTCTCTATTGAACAGAGAATAAATTAATAGAAATATTGTAAAATTAAACTAAGCAAACAGAAGAATTTTTACAGCAACAACGGCATTTATGAAACATCACAACCATTTAGAACCATTACCAGCAATCTGAGCACGAGGTAATGGAAAGTGTGTGAAGCATCAAGCCAAAACTGGCATAAAGTATTAGTGTGGTGGATAGAACCGTCACCCAAGGGAGAGAACAGACATGCATAGCCATGCGCTAAACAAACAAAAACACAGGTGGGAAGGACCAGACGACTTCAGCGTACATTGGCAAACTGTCGATAAATCATTCATGCGATAAACAAACCAAGAGGGCTGCGATTAGACCAATTAAATTAAGAACGTCACTGAAATAAAAATGATATAATCCCTATGTAAGCCTGGCAATTTACTTCATTGACCGTGACTTTGAATTAAAGACTCAGTATTTACAGAAAGCCTACTTCCCTGAAGAACACAATTGGGAACATGTATATCTGAGATTACGAGAGGCTTTGGGTAGCTGGGGTTTTACGTAAAGGCAAGTTAGTGTGTTTCACCGCTGACACCATGAACACGATCACAGGCACTGCTGGCCCAGAGCTTTGGGGCGAAGTGATTGTCCTAGTCAGTAACAGTGTAAGCCAGACACTACATTTACATCACTCAGCAGACACTTTTAGGGTGACTTACGCGAGTGCTATGTAGTAATCTATGGGAATGCTTCAAGTGGAATGACAAACACGGACCAAAGACGTCAACAGATTTCCCCAGGCTAAGACAGAACAGCGATAGTCAAACAAGTTTATTTTTTCTACCGCCGAGTTCAGAATGGATCTGTAGATCAATGGCACCCCTATATTGCTAATAAGCTTTGCTGCTGATTTGATCATTTTATTTATTTCATATGTATGAAAGGGCCCCTGTAAATCAACATTTCCCTGAATGTAGACAATCCAGCATGCAGAATTTAGACAGAAACTGCAGCCTACAGGCCTCAATTAGGCAGCGCCGACAAGACCTCAATTTAGCAAGAGAGCCAGGAAATACAGGAAATGCCAGCCATTAAAATAGTTTCCAAAAACCTTCAGTGCATCAGAGAATGTTGTGACATGTCAGTGTTCATTTTAAAACTAAGCAAAGTGAGAATGCTGGTGTCCTAAAATCAGTGATGTCAGTCCCTTTGACACAACCATAATCTATGGGAAGGTCAAGAGGAATTTGTAACTCAAGTTTCAGTCTTTTACACAAGTTCCATTCTTTCTCTCTCTCTCTCTGATGTTTACCTCTACATTTTCCTGTTAATGACGAGATTTTCAGATTCTTCAGCATTTGCAGTTCTGCATTGGGCTGTAGCTCTAACATTTGTTTGGATTTCCACTATTGCTGGACACAACTTTTTATAGAATGATTCGTAATGTTTTGCAGTGTTGCGTTTTGCATTTAATTTTAAATTTATCGTTCTCTCATCATCACCAGACTTATCACACAACACCATTTTTCCCATATCGCGCAGCCCTAGTGAATCACCATCACCAAATGACGTTAAATGGAAATATGAAGAATCGTGTTGTTAGTAAGTGTGTATCAATTCCTCAAATCCATGATGCTTTTTTGGGGGGGGAGGGGGGTAGGAAAAAAAATTCTAAATTCTAAAATTCTTAGTTTGATTAATCACCAACTATGTGGAACACTATAGAGGGTTATTATCCATCATGGGTTAATGAAACTAGGCTAATGTTTACCAACAAGAGTGATCACTCGGTCATGATCGGACTAAAAAAAATCACGTCTCACACGCAGATGGAAGACAATTAAATAGGTGTAATGTGTAATATTTACAAAATGTACATCTTGCCATAACTTTAAACAAAATTTTGTGATTTAAATGTGTTATAGATTTAATTGTGAAATTAAAAATAAGTTCTGTGACATTACCAACGTTATGAGAGCTCAACAGAGTACATCTTCATCGGTTGGGCTGGATTGGGGGACATCGCAGTTCCGTCTTCCATAACAACGGCACGAGGTCATGAACGTTTCGATCACGGATTTGCTAATGGTGAATGCTGTTACACCATCAGCCGAAAGTCATCACTTTTCAAAGCTGGCACCAGAGTGAAAGACAGAACTACTAAAGTAATGGAGATGGCTGCATTTGTCTGTCGGCCATTTTCCGTAGTGGAGGATGAGTGATTTCATTGGCTCATTGGCCGCTTCGAAGGCAGTTCAATCCACCAGCCCAGCGACATGCCTGTAATTCATTATTAAATTTGGCCCGCAGATCGATCTTTCAGTTTCCAATGGAAAGACAATGCGATGCCATTCTGCTAATCAGCACCAGCAGGCCGGACGAGTTCTGCCACTGGCAGCCCTTCCCAGCTCAGCAAGTGGCTCCCAGGTTAATTGGTTATTAGGGATCCAAGCAGCCTTAGCTGCTGGATCCCTATTGTGTTTGCACTGATTATTGTTATTGCTAATCAGTGCCGGCAAGCTTCAACACCCCTTAATATATATTCTCTCTCTCTCTCTCTCTCTCTCAAAGAAATAATCATACACTACATGGGCAAAAGTATTAAGACACACCTCTTAATCACTGAATTCAGGTGTTTCATTCAGACCCACTGCTACAGGTGTATGAAATCACGCACCTATCCATGTGGTCAGGTTTACAAACATTTCTGAAAGAATGGGTTGTTCTGAAGAGGACAGTGAATCCATATGTGGTCCTGTTATAGGCTGCCACCTTTGTAATGAGTCAGTGTGTGAAATTTCGTTCCTGCTAAATATACCACGGTCAACTGTAAGAGGAAGTGGTTAGTATTTTTTCAGTGCTTTACGGTATGCATCCTAATAGCTGGTATTTCACTGCACTTTGCAGTGTATCAATATTACTTATTTTTGTACCTCAATGTGTTTGAAAGTGGGTATTTTATTTTATTAATTTTGTGTCTGTATTATTTATCCTGATTTTTAATTATGTTTTATTGCTAACTAAAAGAGCTTCACACGAAAACCTGTATGCATCCGTCTGAGTGTACAAATAAACCTCCTGAATCTCGAACCTCTTGAATCTTGAAGTGATAAGACGTGAAACAGACCACGTAAAGTAACAGAGCGGGGTCGTCAAGTGTGAGGCATAGCGTTCTTAGTGCGTAAAAGATGCCAAAGCTCTGTTGACTCAATAACCGCAGAGTTCCAAACTTCCTCTGACATTAATCCCAGCTGGGAGCTTCATGGAATCGGCTTCCATGGCTGAGCAGCTGCATGTAAACCTCACATCACCAAGCGCAATGCAAGCGTCAGATGGTGTGTTGCCACTTGACACTGGAAGAGTGGAAATGTGTTCTGTAGGGTGACAATGGACGAGTCTGGGTTTGACAGATACCAGGAGAATGTTACCTGTCTGACTGCATTGTGCCGACTGTAAAGTTTGCTGGAGGAGGGATAATGGCATGGGGCTGTTTTTCAGGGGCTGGGCCATAGGCCCCTTAGTTCCACAAATTAATACAAAAATAAATACAGAAAAACCCGCAAAGATGCTTTTATGCCTAAAATGCACATAGCTATCATAAATCATAAATTCAAAATACTATTTTGACTTGAATACAAGATCAGTTTTTGGGGAAAACAATTCTAAAAAACTGGGGTTATCTTATATTCAAGAAGTACAATTTAAATATCATTATGCACGTAAAACAGTGGATGGCATGAATGAGCTGCCTTTTTGCTAGACGGCTGATCACTTCAAACGTAATGAATGGAATCGATGTTCTTTTAGCGATATGACGTTGTATGAGCAGCGATCGCCCTTCGCTACACCGCCTGTGTAGAGCCCCGGGGGTGAATATTTCACATTTGTTCTGATCCCACCTACTTTGGCTGACATAATACGACTCCATGAGGTTGGACAGGAAGATCTAGCGCGCTTCACACCACACCTTACGCATCTTAAATAGTATAAATGTATATGTGCAATCGTGAGTTAATCAAGAGATCAACTTCAATTTTAATAGCGTGATCACCTCCTTTGTTTAAATGACTCAACCACTCACAATACGTTGCCCCCTTTATGTGGGTCTGCTGCATCAAAAACATTCTATGCTCTCTAGGCATGTGGGATTCGTAACATTGATCAACAAACCCCCCCCCATACGTTACTTTATTGGAATGTTTGCCCTGCATTTATTGTAATAGAATTACTACGGCTTGCTATATAACAGTAACAGTACATCTTACATGTTCCTGTACAACAAAAGTATTTTTCTTTAGAAATATGAGGTCTGGTATTCCTAAAATCTTTTTTCCTCCTAAGAATAGTTAGGAAAAACTGACGGCTTTCATGTGTAAAATGCTCAGCTGAAGAAATGATCATCAGAGCAGCTTATCT
>JAODUD010000048.1:7120779-7130789 GCA_026784285.1 Stomatorhinus walkeri | reverse complement strand
TCAACAGCTGTGTGGTAATTAGCACAAGGAGTTGAATCAGGTGTGTTAAATGAGGGGAAACCCAAAAATGTGCAGGATTCTGGCCCTCCAGGACTGGAGTTCGAGACCACTGGTCTAAGGCCTGCAAAGCTGCAGTGTGAGGCCAGGGGGGTGTGAGGCCAGGGGGGTGTGAGTGTGCTGTTTTTCACTTTGTTCCTCTTTCGATAGCATATTATAAATGATATAAAACTACACTTGTTTCCAGATTGGTATCCAGATCCATATTTAAAAGCATGCAAATGGATGGAAACTAATCTGGTGCAGTTCTGTTCTATAATAACCAAATACTGTCATCCGGGGTATCATAAATTACGGCAAATCCTTAAATATGTACATGCAATCTTCTGATTTTCCTGTGAACTTTGTCTGTTATCTTATACTTGATTTATTGCAGATGGTTTTTATGAAAGTTGATATAGTACTTGCTGTTAATTGTGACATGTTGAACTGTTATCATCCATCCATCCATCCATCCATATTTTAGTAATTTTTAACTGGGGAGGCCCGGGAACCTGTCCCAGGGCCATAAGGCTGGGGGTGCAACCTGAACGAACGCAAGTGTCGGACCGCTTCGGTTCTTAAATTTAATTATGAGGCTTATACTGACCTCTGGTGGTGAGTGGAAAAATGTTTGGTAAACGACCAACGAAGTAACAAGAAAATATAAAAAAGGTATATATAAATAAAAGCATTGGAAAGAAGTAATGCCACTTAACTGAATTAAGGGTATTTACGTAAATATAGAATGTAAGCACCGACACAACTGCGTGTAAAACAGTTTGCTTTTAATATTTAGCAATGATCAGTGAAGCAGGGAGAAAACAAAAAAGAAACGCGGTAGATTGATTTCAGTTAGTGTTAGAGACAGCGACAATACATCATTATAATTTCCAATACAATTTATGTCCAGGTTGATCTCTACATTTTGTTTCTCAATGTACTTTTTGATTGAACGGAAATTTGGAATTGACCTTATAGCCACACGATGGCAGCACGTACATGGATATGAAAGTTTGCCGCCGTATTTGATTTTCGATCGCTTCTACGGTTACTATTTTGGTGGTTATTGTAAGGAATAATTATTTCACTCCTTCAGAGTGATTACTTTGCTAGAAATCAGTGTAACCTGAAAGTAAGTTTTATAGTTTTTCGTTGTTTTTTGGATGTTTTTTTTACATCAAATACCAATATTGTATTTTCTTGTGTTGATATTGCACGTGTGATTAAACATTCATGGTCTATCGGTCTTCCATACCTTGGTCAGAGTTGTGGAGTGAGCGGAAGGTTCTGCACCTTATCCCAATCATCCTGTGGCACGAGCTCGAGATCCATCGTAGGGAACATGCATGGAGACGATCCTATACTACAGGCGAGAGTGGAGGAGAAGTTCAAACCCCGCACTGCGTCCCTCACCATCCACGTACGTGAAATCATTTTCAGACTAAGAGAAACACCCATAGCGTGACATCCATCTGTTCTTTCTGACACCTTTTGTTATGTTACACACAATAATTAATATCTTTCCTTCCTGGTTTCCTATGATAAAATGTGCATTCTGTTGTGTTTTGAGTTCTGATTTGTGGGTTTATTTTGATAAAATAACATATAAATATACATACGCGTGTATATATGTATGTGTGTCTGTGTCTGTTTGTGTGTGTGTGTGTGCGCAACAAGTAAGTAAGTAAACATCAACCAAGCGTTACTTTGCAAATTTAGCTTCAGACTGATGTTATATTCAATATACACCATACAAAATACTGTACCTGATTTTGTTTGAACAACAATTTTCGATACCAATCTGCATGTATATTTTTCTCTTTCCCCAAAGGTATTTGGTAAATAGTAGGCACTGGAATGAAAACACAAGGATTTAATGTGCATGATTGTGTTCCTGCAGTGGGAAGTACTTAAGGCCAGTGGTGACTCATTTAACTGCATCATGTTTTCACCGAGAAATCGCGAAAAGCTCGTGCGTTTTGTTTTAACCTCAGCTTTATGTTTGTTAACGTTTGCATTGCTGCACTTATTTTGAAAATATGTCGGAGGATATTCCTTCAGTGAGGAAGTTGCATCTTTGAATATGTTATTGCCAGTCCCTTAGAGAGGAGAGGAGATTGATGGAAAAGATGGGAAACCTCATCCTTAGCCATCTGTCTCAAACTGCCCCCACAACCAGCCAGCCCCAAAATCCCTCCCTGAATCAGACCCTCCCCACACTGTCCCTTTGTCAGTGGCTGCTGTCCCAGGACTGGGCGTGGCATGTGGGGAGTCTGGGGCAGCCATGGGTGCTTTCAGAGGCACCTGCACATGGGACAAAAGAGCTCTGATTCTGGGCGTAAGGACAGGGTGTGTGTGTGTGGGTGTCAGATATACATGACTTTGCGGGGACCAAATATAGCCAAAATGTGATAAAAAACCTATTATTTTGACGTTGTGGGGACCATTTTTTGCGTCCCCACAAGGGGAAATTCAGTTTTATAAAAATATATGACTGCAATCAAAAAATTAAAAATGGCAGAAGATTGTTTTTATTTACTTATGGTTAATAAGGTTAGGGCTGGATAGAGGTTCAGGTTGTCATAGTTGGGATTAAAGTTTTGCCCATAGAAATGAATGGAGAGTCCCCACAAAGATATAATTACAAATTTGTGTGTGTGTGTGTGTGTGTGTGATATAGAGAGTGCATATGTGGGGTGGGGGGCAGTTTGGGGTTAGCTGGACGGGGGCCGGACGGGTGGGCTGTCACTGCTGCCAGTGTGAATCCAAGCTTTAGGGTGCCCCGCAGATTGACAGCTTTTGTTGGCTGAATTTCTATAAAACTGTGCTTCTTTAATGGGCAGTAAAGCTAGACTGTAGGCTTCAGAGGAAGGAGGTGGGGGTTGCTGGAGGAGATGTGGTGGGGGGGGGGGTGTATTTTACTGCTCTGCTTGGATTGACCAATTCATGGGCATTCAGCTCCTGGCTCGTTATTCACTGAATGTGCTCTGTGCTGGAATGCAGCAGCATCAATTAGAATGTGTTAGCAGATAGTGCCGCTAAGAAGAGGGAAAAAAGCGTTTTTGCTCTCCTTTTGCTCTCAGGACAACACAGCCCCACTATAGGTGGTGTCAGAGACACAAAACCTTTTTTGTGATTCTCTCACCATTACATTACCCCTGCAATATGTAAGGTGGAGATTCTATTGATTTAAATTAAGTAGAAAACCCACTAAATCGCATTTTTATTCAGCTAAGATAATAGCACTATACCCTGTTAAAGATCCAAACGACTTATCTGTTGCTTAAAATCTCCCCTTTTTTCTTGGGCGGTTCCACTTTCACTACTTTTTTTGTGCATTATTTTTATTCAGTAGTTGGGGAGGTCACGCGGAGCTTGTTTAAGGGGGCTGCTTTTAACACAAGCTGCGGCATCACTTTTTGTGCTCAGAGGACGACAGACATTTCTGTTCACTGTTCGCTTTTTATAAAAAGGACATGAATTAAAACAGTTTCTTGTTGCCGACTGCTGTTGTCACAGACTGACAGTTCAGGTGAGATTAATAAGAAAACAGCTCTGGCTAATATGTAACAAGGTAAAGAATGTTGGTCAGATGTCATCATAACACTTTGTCAATGTCCTTTCAGTTATGAATGTGTTGCGATCAGGGCAGTGGGAACCTCACTCCTGAGCATCATACAGATGTAGTCTTACAAGTGGCTAGAAATGTATATGCTTTGCCAAACGTGTGATATTAATGTAATCTTTATTTTTATCTTGCAACTAAATAACATGAGTGAAAAAGCACATTTTTAAACTCCCACATTGTCTGAAAACAGAGCACCAGTTTGTACCTTTGCTTATTACCAGTGCTGTACCCTCAAGGGTCTGCCAGTTGTACCCTTAGCTCCAGGTAAATGTACCTTTTAGTCTAATTTAAGGTACAGAAATGGATTCTGAGGAACATCTTCATGGTCAAACAACATTAATGTACCAGCAATGGTACAAAAATGTTTCTCATAGTTAATTTCTATATCAAAGCAAAGGTAAAAAGTGGTTCTCTATTTTCTAATTAAAAAAGTAAAAAAATCTTAACCTTGGCACAGACTTCTGTCAAATTTACAATTAAAGTAACCGAAAAAAATGGAAAACAGAATCACACCAAATTAAAATTACGAAGGGTTGCTTGCAGTAAGGAAACTGTTTTACAGATTTATACGACATAAAATTTGGCCTCAGAGTCTCCATTTACTCTCACAAATGTGAACTATGGCTTTCAGGAGATTCGTCCATGTGAAGCTCGTTCCCGGCAACAGAATGCTGGAATGAAGCTAAATCAGTATCAGCCGGTTTGTATTTGATAACCCAGGTGTAGCGTATTTCTAAATCGGTTCCCGGCAGAAAATATTCCCAAGTGCCTCTGGGGGTTAATGTGATTTAACTAGCAGAAACCCCCTGTTGAAAGGTGCCGATATGAAAATGTGTAATTACGCACAATTTTCAGCTAAATAAGTAAGATTTGCATCCCCTGAAAAGAAATCCAGAGTTTAACTGTGGGCAAATTGGTGAAAACGGAGGCCCACATATTGATTCAATTCCACTTTAATTGTATAATTGTACCAGATCAGCTCTAAATGCAGATCTCAATTAAAGTCGCTTCTTCTGCAGGGAAAAGAATCAGCCCTGAATTATGTGATGGTGAAAAAGAGAGAGAGAGCTTCAAATCACATTTGGGGGTGGGGGGGCTATCTGCTTCATGAAATCGACTGAACCAAAATTGAACACCGATTGAGATACAGGCAGATGTCTTTGTACATCTGGCACCGGCATGAATTGGTACAGTGAAGAGGAGATTGCATCTTCCATCGGGCAGGCACTTCCTGCCCTGGTGCAGTGAAAGGGCGCAGGAAGGCAGCGTGCTGAAGATGCTCAAGTGAGCGCAGCTCGACACCAGGCTGACAGTGGAGCGGGGCGGCCCGTCTGCGGCACTCCCAAAACGACTCGCCTTCTGTTTGGGACGAAGCTCCGGGCCTCAGGCGATGCACAGCTTGGGTAAATGGTTTGTGAATACTGATTAAGTTAATTGCGCCGTCTTATTCGTATTTTGTTTAATGGCAAGCTACAGCGATTCGCAGGGAAGAGGCGGTGATAAGGCAGGACGCAGAGCTTCAAGAGGCTTTGGCAAGATATTTTTGCTCGGGTTCCAGGTGCAGGAGCTTCACTTCTGGTCGCTTAGGACGCTTTTCCACAGCACCAGGTACCATACTTTTGGTACTTCGAGAAAGTACCAAAAGTATGGTACTTCAAGTTGCTGGTTCTCCACTGGCATAAAAAACAGTACCGGCGCCGAATAACATCACAGCACAAAGCAGGGTATTTTATACTGAAAAATAACTGTAGTATCTTATAGGGCTGGATGAGATGTGATATTAATACCAATATTACATGATTTGCACATGCGATTCTTACGTCGCTAGTCAGCTAGATTAAGATCTGCTTTTTTCTTACCTTCAATTCTACATTATAGTGCAGTTTGTTTCACTATAACATTTTTTCTCTGTCATAGGGAAAAAAACTTTATCAATTTTGCAATGATTATATTAATAATTATATTAATGATTATATTCCTTTTCCCAATTATCAAGACCATGATTCAAAATTGGTGTAAAGTCTGCTTTTGCATAATTGTTCGCCGAGGCAATCATAATCATTTTCATACTTGCTGTTTAAATCACTCCTTGATGAGTTTGTGAAAAACATGTTTTTGCTTTATAAATACCACAATATTTAGTACAACAAAATAATACCATGCTGTCCTAGTATGTTATACAAAATACTTTTCTTCTCATACCATCCTGATTGCAATTTAAGCTTGGGTCTTTCATTTGTCCTCGCATCCATTATTATTGTTTTCATTTTTTTAATTATTATTTCTTTATCGTCATTTTCTGAATTTGCAACTTTTTCCAAGACAGCGGTTATAATGTGTTTCAGAGGCAGGCTACTTGCATAACCCATCAACAAAAAAAGCACTTTAAGGCCCTCCCCAAAGTAACGAAGTACCAAAAAAAATAACCCAGCTGGTTTGGCACTTTAGGTACTAGAACTTTTAGTACTGGTACTCAACCAGAAGTCAATGGAAAAGTGAAAGTACTGAAAGTACCCTACGGAAAGTATGGTACCAGTTACGATGGAAATGCACCTTGCTCTGTGTCTTACCTTCAGAGAAACATTGCTATGATCTAGCTTGACTTGTTTCAAACTTATTCATACAAATTTTACAGAGTTATGTCAGATTAAGAACCATGCATGATTGTGTAATTATGTGAACCCTACTTGAAGTCTTTGTCCTTAGTTACCAAGACATAGACGTCAAATGCTGGGAAAGTTGTACTACGTGGCTTTTCCACTTCGGGTTTTATGCTAGGCTGTAGCGGAGGTGAGAGAACAGGTGTGTTCTCTGCAAGTCGCTTGTGTCCTCACTGACTGTGTCCTGACGGCCTAGCCTAAGGTGCAAGGCATTGGTCTGCTACCATCCTCCAAGAAAGAGGCTCCCGTCTGCTCTTGATGAAGGGAGTGAAAGGCCTGTTTTGTGACTGCCCAGCAGGAAGAATCTGCTTGTGGAAGACCTCTTTCAGGGGTGCTCTGTTTGTCTGAAGGTTGTCACAGCAGATAAGTACTCAGCAAACAGCGTGAACAAGGATTTGAACCAGAAAACCAACAGAGTCCTGACAATATTGTGATCAGGGCTTGTCTTCTTAGCAGGGACTGAATGGCGAATTGAAACCAGGAACAAGTGCACATTCACAGAAGGGTGTGGATGCTTTTTTAGGGTTGGGGGGAGCATGAGGGGGAATAAATAGGGGACTCACCCCAAATCTGTGTCTGGGAGTTGGACATGATATGTCTTCCCTTTCACAATCCGCATTATCTTGAGGTAGAAAGATGTTTAGCGTAGAGTGTTTTGTACACATTGGCATGCTGACATTGCCGTAAACATCACTGGACCCTGTAACCAGTTTAGTTTATCTGCTTTCCCCCAAACACTGATGTATTTTGATGTCTAGTAATTAGAAGTGAATAAAAGCATAATCTTAAATGAGTTGATTTTTGCAACGCTTGTGCAAAAAATTTACATTTACGTTTACAGCATTTGGCAGGCGACCTTAGCCAGAGACACTTGCATAAGTGCTTTAAGACTTCACAAAGAAATTCCTCCCAATACTAGCTCAATAAAACCAAGGCTATGCATACCATTGACATAATACTCTGTTGGGAAAGTATTTATTTATTTATTTGTTTTTGCATTTCTTTTCATGTGAAAAGTGTTCCCTCAACCTTACATAAAGGGGGAGAATGTGTAGAGAGCATGAAAGTCAATGGTGTACAAACAGGTGAGTGGAGCCATAGAATGAAAGAGAACTGTCATGTCTAAGGGTCATTGAAATGCTCCGTTATACATCATCGTGACTCTTTAATGTCTTCAAACACGGCTAATCTGTCGGCTTCGGTCCTATCGAGTCACGTCCGATCGCATTCATGTCCGAGGTCCATGGTGAATAATAAACACTGATCACAGTGGAGGCGGATGCAGTTAAGCGGATGCATCACTTGGTGTAACAGGTGCAGGAGAATGCGCAGCACTGTCAGCCGTATAATGACTCACTGTCCATAACTAGTAACACGGTGTGTATGAAGTCATGTATATGTCATCGACGGCTATGACGAGTGTATATGATACAGACACAGCAGCTGTACTCTCTTGTTTCATTGCGTAGAAAGAAATTTATTGTACTGTGCAATAAAATATTTCGCTGCAGCTTCAAGCGCCATTTTCTTTCTCAACTCCCATTGTTTGCTGCCAGGTGCATATTATGATTTCAAACTGCAATTTATGCCTTAAAATTAAGCTCAGTCTCTCTATTATAAAGCATTGTGATTTTATATTTACATTAGAATTAGCTGTAGAGTATTGTGTATGTTACACTGTGTTTAATGTCTTCCCTCTCTTCTACAGCTACTGAGAGACACCCAAATTGAGCTGAGTCAATGTAGCATCAGTCCCAAACACAGACACAAGTCGACAGATACCTGCATTAGTAAAAAAGTGCAGTGTGATTGCCACAGACTCAGGTCAAAAGACCATGCGGCTCCGTCTTCCCCTAACTAACTGCATCTAATTACGTCATCAATAACCTCACACAATGTTACCTGATGCTCTCAAAGGCACTAAGCATTAAACTATATCAGTTGACATATTACTGTAAGAATTCACTGTGAAAATACCACATACATAAATACTGTAAATAATTATTAAATATGTTCATTATCAAAATATAGGTTGTTACACTTGCAATCGTTGAATGCAAATCAATATGTAACATAAATGAATTATCAGTCAAGATATTTTGTATATTTCAGTATCCTGGGCATATTGTTATCAACAGCTGAAACTTGAAGAGCTGTATTCATAAGTTGATGGACTGACATGCTGTTTATTATATCTTGGGAAGTGCTTCTGGACAGACCGTGGAACTACAGAAATGGGAATTATGATTTCTTGCCATATATACAGCAATATTTAAAATGATGTTTCTTGTGTGGTCAGGCCACTGTAGGTACAAGCAGGAACAGCATTCTGCTTCCTTTGCTCAAAGCTCTGCTCACTGCGGTTTTATGAAGTGCTGTTTGAATGTGGGCCCAGCTGTGTCTGACATCCGACACTTACCATGTCCTCCCAGAATGCCTTGCAGCTGCACACACCTGAACTCAGTTCAGCCGCACACAAGTCACTAGGGACTTCCCAACAAGCCGCGGTGATTTGGTAGTCTAATGTGGTGGGTTACAGGTGTGAATCTATGTTAGTGGACTAAAAGCAACTGAAAGTCGTGCTCAAATGTTTTAACCCGGCGACACTGAAAAGCTAACGTAGACCCTGTTGAGATGTTTTTAAAAACTGGTGGCAATTGACAAGCATCTGTGGTTGTAGAGAAATGTCAGTGGCTGGAGTGTTGTATATATATATATATATACATACATATATATATATATATATATGTATGTATGTATGTCTATGTTATTATTAGTTTCAGTATACAGTACGCAGCCCTTCCTGTGACAGCGGGGTAACTGATGGCATTTCAGGGGGTGGGGGGAGGGGAAATACTCTAATGACTCAAAATAATAATAAAGGCATATTAAATCCACAACGGTAAACATGTGAATATAAATAATGGCTATAATATGACATACTTAAATTTAAAATTTCTCTGAGAGATCATATCAATTCTTTCACTTTTTCCATTAAATACAAATAAGTTGTTGTTCACGCTTGACAAAAATTTTTCAGTGCATCTCAAGAATTTCACCATTAGTTCTACTGGGAAAAACAGATGTTTCCTGAAACAAGAGAAATGCCGTATCCACTATTCCGGTCATTATAATCGCATTACTCTGCGTGTACACTGCGTCGTACGCAAACAAATGAAGACGAAAGTCAATAAGAAAAAAGGTGGATTACGCATTAAAACCAAATGAATATGGCGACCCATTGTAGTTCCCTTTGTTTGTGTATATATGTATTTATCTATTTAATGGTTTTGGGGGAAAAGCAGTTGACAAAGAACAATGTTGTCCCTGCTAACTTTGGAGGCCTGTGAAGCGAGTGGAATGAGTAGGGCGGAACTGTGACTTTTCCATTTAAACTGGAGGGGTGTGCTGAATTGGGCTGATTTGCCTGTGAAAGGAGAGTTTCCATTATTCATGTCAGGGAGCTGTCACTTCGAATAGAGAAAGTGAAAACCTCCTTTTATCAACCTTTTCCAAGTGAAGCGGGACAGGCAATCAATAACTGGATTCAAAATGGTAGTGGGGGTTGGGGGGGGGGGCAGGCAGAATAAAACGGGCAAAGTTAAAAATGGATTGCTATAAAGTCAATCATATAAAAATTTTGAATTAAATACAATGGATTGTAACAATGAACATAGAAGCTA
>JAODUD010000048.1:7097367-7112090 GCA_026784285.1 Stomatorhinus walkeri | reverse complement strand
AAATATCACCCCCCCCCCCCCCCCCAACCACTTCACCCTGACCTCCTTCCCCCAATGTTACCCGAGCTCAAGAAAAAGTGGCTTGATATATTTGATGGATTTAGTCTCCCAGAGCGGTGTGGAGGAGGGGGCAATGGCCCCACCCTCTAACAGCGCAATCCACCACCCTCTCTGGGGCCACAGATCCAAGGTTAGATAACCTGAGTGGCACAAAACTCTGCCTGAGGGAGTGGTGAGTTAGGGACAGCTCTTCTGTCCTGTCTGAGAAACACAAGACAGAACATCCTGGTGCGCACCTGCACGGTTCACTGCTCTGAAAAAAGACCCCATCACCAGCAATCCGGCACTGAACTATTGTCTCCCCATGAACTCCTATGTCACACATACCCACTGCATGATCAGATGCTCCAACTTCACTCATTTTGTCAACTTTGGTCCTGAAATGCATTTTGGGGGTTCTAAGATGGGCACATTGGTTCTCATGCCTCTTGCAAGTGGCTAATAACAGACAGGATTCTCGATAAGCATGTTTGGGGGCTCCTTGTGTCCTAATTAAAAGGGTTGCTTCACGGCTCTGCAGTCGAACAAGAGTTTTCCATTGTTACGGGCAAACAGAACCTCCCCGTTTTCTCTTGTCCCCACTATTAGTTGGAGCTTAGCAGATAGGCTGGCCTGAAGATAAGCAGAACAATGGCCCGGGTGAAGATCTGGATAAGCATGGTGTGCTATCTCCTTCCCCTCATCTACCTCAGGCATCAGCATGGAGGATGTTGTTAGACCAAGCCAAACACTCAAACATTCAGCCATGTCAATCATCTGCACCTTCATCCAGACTTTTTACCTTCCTGAAAAGGACAGAGGACATCTATCCTTTTCCCACACGGATTCAATGAAGTGATTGCACATCAGTAATGTTCTCTGATAGATGTGACCTCCGTGAACTCATAACCCCTTACAGCTAACAAATCTTTTGATAGATAATGTTTGTAGGTGTCATATAAGTATGTATCTCTACGAAGCTTTATATCATAAGGTTTCCATATTTCAAATGATCCAGTCAATTTAAATGAACTTAAAATGATAATTGTGAGCCACTTGAACAATTATCTTTCAAAAAAATCATAGATGTGACTGATTGAAATAGGAATTCACCAGCACAGCAGTAATTTATTAACACGGTAGTTGGTGTGTTAGTAATTGAGCATATTTGCAGGTGCGTCAGCTAAGGTGGCCTTTATTTAGCAGCTGATGGGACACACGAGCCTCTATGCCAGAGGGATGGCTCAGTGGAAGCAGACGCATATCAGGGCCACTTGACAACAATATTGTGTTCTGAAAAGCTGCAGCTGTAATAAGGTCTTTGTTGAGGACCTTTCAGGGAAACCACATCATCTCTCATCTTCCTGGCCAATTTGCTGGTCGACATGGCAACTGTGCTCGGTTGCAGGAAGGAAGCAAGACTGGAATCTCAATTTTTGAAAGGGGTGCAAAACTTTACAGAAGTAGCTCTGGCACTTTGCCCCCCTTGTTTTTATTAATTAATTTATTTATTTGAGTATTTATTTATTTTCTTTGTTGCCCTCACTATAACAATAATATGTAATCCATTCCAAAGTCGCTTCAAGAGCTTCTAATAATAAAAGCCTTCAGTTCAATCTGTTGGGCAGGATTCAAATTTCTAATGAATGTTCCTAATGTGTCAATACAGGTACTCGGGGATTTAATTAGTAATTGAATTTAACCAACTATCATTAGTTTAAATTTATTATTAGTTTTTAAAAAACAAATATTCTGATTTCAAATATCCATTTCTGGAATATCAACAGTGAGCAGAAATCTGTTTATTATTGTGAGATTGATTGAATTGGAGGTCTTGTTTATTAATTTAATTAGGCCATTGGTTATTAGTTTTTAATCACACTGATTAGCCTGTCAGCATGTGCTGTGATAAAGTTGTGTAATCTCTGTAACAGCGGGTTTCGTGCTCTTAGGACGGGCAGCATCAGCCCCCGAGCCGGATTCCCATCATGGTGTCCACTATGCGGTGGCGGACGTGGAACGGTCCAGCGGGGTCGGGGGTGTCCTCGGGTCAGCACCGGGCGGTCAGCAGCTGCTTCCCGGCCCCTGTCTCTCCATTCCCAGGCTCTGGGGATTGACAGGCCAAGAATAAAAGGAGGCGCCCCTTGTTGAGCTGTGTGCTCTCATTGTTCGTTGGGCTCAGGGCTACTGCTGCTGTTTGCTCTCTCCCATAATGCATTATTCAACGAAACAGGGGGCTGAAAGAAAAGGGGGCCCCTCTCTGGGATTCCCTTGCCCTTGTTTTGTTTTGCTAATTTTCAATTAAAATAAACCATTTTGCCCTTGAGGAGACTGGCGGGGCAACACAGAGTCCTACCAGTCAGAATTCACAATCTGAGGAAAATCCAGTCAGGAAAGATTATACTGATCGCAGAAGGGTGAATGAAGCGCTCATTAGCATATATCGTCTCAAGCGTGTTTTTAAATGTGTCACGCACACACAAAGTCCGCTCGTTATGAATGATAATGGATTGGTGTCGCTCTTACATTGATGTACCGAAAAAGTATGGGGTGTCAAAACCCTTTTAAGGATCTGATATTTATCACTTGTGAATTGTATGCATGTGGGAATCTGTTTGAGGCAGGAGGCTGAGACACATATCACAGGTCATTAAAGAAAGATGAAAAATAAATTCCCAAAAACGTTCTTATCTGAATTCTGAATTCATAGCACATTTATTCTGTGACTTTAGGATTTCAAGAAAAATCGGTGATCCGCTGGAGTCCTGGGGTAGACACAGTGACGGGGGAGATAGAGGGGGGGTAGAAGATTCACCACACATCTGTTGCACCGGCAGAAGCAAGATTTTCGCTTCCCCTTCCCCCGCAAACTCTCCGAGTGGCCAGCCATGCACTTATCCCTCTCCTGCCCACCCCCCTTCATGATAGCTGAAGCCTTGGCCATTATCCTCACTCTGTCTTTTTGACTTGCTCCACCCATCAAATCCCCTTCAGACATCACTGGAAGAACTCCATAGACACTTAATGTTCCAGGTTATTATTATTATTATTATTATTATTATTATTATTATTATTATTATTAGGAACTTGCAGATATTGAAAAGCTCCTGCAGTTTCTGCTAGGAGCAAAACACATCATCATCTTCTTCATCATCATCATCATCATACCCAGCCTCTGCACTTCTCTCAGCAAGGCCTTTAACTCCCAGCTTCCTGGGTGCTGCTATGGGTGGCTGCCTCTTGTGGCCAGCCTGCTCTCACCTGCAGAAAGTGAGTTGGGGGAGGTATAAAGAGAATTTCCCCATGGGTATCAATGAAGTATCTATTATTATTATTATTATTATTATTGTTGTTGTTGCTGTTGTGTTGTTGTTATTATTATTATTATTATTATCATTAAGTTATAGTAGCAGTTGTATTTCCTTGCTTATCTTACACTTTTCCTCTTCAGTATTTCAGCTGCAGCTGCTTTGCGTCTTTGCTCTTCTCTGCCTGAGCTGTCGTCTGGTCACACCTCTCTGTCCTCCAGTTTGGTACAGTAGCACTACTGACTCACTGACCCAGGTCACTCAGTTTGGATCCCGTCACCCTCGTGGTGGCACTTGCTCTGAGCCGGACGGCTCACGTCACTTTGACCAGGGTCCCCCCCCTCTCTCACCCGCCGTGACCTGTGGTGTGCAGGAGATCGTTTCATAGCAAGACAGCCGTTAGCCTCATAATGTCCCTTATAGACAATGAGATTCAACCTGTGTGTGCAACTTGGGCAGAGACCCCTGTGGCAGAGTCAACGTGCCACATAGCAAGGTCTGCTGCACTGAAAATATATAGCTGCTTATATAATTTTAAACTTGATGCAATTAAACAGATATAATACATAATTATATCACCTTCAAAATTATATGCATTTGACTGAAAGTTTAAATTCATGTGGGAGGAGACGGTAGTGGCTTGGGGCAGCTTTAAAAAGCTTTGATTGATGGCGGAATCAAATCAAGGGCCTGGAAAGAAGATCTTAAGGAGGTTTTGCCATTTTTTAATCTGCAGTTATTTGTAAGAGCATCTTAAAAACCAATTACTGGGGCTGAAATAGATTCTCATTCTTTCTAAGAGAGGCTGGTTTATAGAAGGGGGGGGGGGCTGGCAAGCAGAAGTGGTGAGAGAAAATGAGGAAGCCTTCGAAAAGAGTGTGCAGTGCCACAATAAAGACATAATAATCTCCCCTCAACTTTCCATTTCTAACTTCCCTTTTTTAATTTGCTATTTCTGAAGTGGTACCTAATTTACCCCGGCCCTCTCTCCTCAATGTGCCATTGTTACGTTGCCCAAGATTCAGTCCCTCCTCTCTTAGCTCAGCTCAGCGTGAAATTGGTTTAATGAAGCTGAAAGCTATGCAGCTTCCCTAGCTCTGTGTATTACTGTGGCACCGCCTCACCCACCCGCCTCCCTTCCCCATGTCTTCAAATCTTGCTGCTAATTCGTAGCTCACCATACAATAAATTTTTATCTTGCATATTATAACCGGAGATATTGCATTTCCTTTTCATAAACTCAAAGTTGGTCAGCGGGACGGCCATTAGCTATTACATCACTGCTGTCCAATGAGCAGCACACTTGTTAAATGACATTAACATGCACATGATGTATATCCTCATAGAGGGTCAACTTAGTTGTTGGTGACAATTCTAAAGGGAGCTAAGGAACCAGATGAATTGGCTGTGCTCTGTGAGAACTGTTCTAGTGTTACACAGCCTCTTGGGTGTGGCATTAATGGGTAAAGGGAAAGGAAGTGTTTTTGGTTTGTTGTAGGAGCTCTTTGCCATGATACAATACCCAAAGTGATATCATTTACTAGCACTCTGGCCTCTTCACACTTGAATGGCAAAGCATCTGTAACAAAATACCCTCATCCTCTCAAAACAGGTTTGGTTCACAGTTTATAGAGAGTGGTAAAATAATAATAATAATAATAATAATAATAATAATAATAATAATACTAATAAAGTGTGGTACAGAATAGAGACGGAAAAGCCACACAAAACCACCCGGGATTGCTGTCACGTTGTCGTGCCCCGTGCCAGCGAGCAGAGCTCAGGCCTTAATGGTGTGAAGGTTTCAGTGTGAAAGGTTGAGAACTGGTTTAGACCATAAGCAGACTGAGGGTGTGCTCACCACAAGGAATGAATGTGTGGGACCCTTTTGCAAATCTGATATAATTATGTGTGAGATGTTCCACTCAGTCAGGTCTATTCAAACGTCAGGTGCTCAACTCTGTCTAACCTGACAGAGGTACCTCTGACACTGAATTCTGTCATGCTTCTTCACAGGTGTGCCAAATAAAGCCACAGAAATGTCTGCTGAATTTATGAAAAAGACACAACTACCCCCTTCACTTTCCTACCATATGATTTTAAAGTACTTTTGAATCTTAACATACAAAAAACTCTAGTGACAAGTGAATAGTGATGTAATCTAGAGTTGCCTGTTCGATGAATGTGATAAACTTTACATATTATACATGGAGAAGAAAGATAATCCAGGGGATGTTTTAATGTTGGTTGACAATCAATGACACAAAAATCTTCCAAATTTACTTATTGGGTGATTCCTGTTTTAGACCACATATTTGGCTGTCTGAAAATTAGAATGATTGTATTTTATGGTTTAAACATTTTGTCAGGACTATACCATACATAGCTATGAGGAATGCATGTTTGCCAAGCTCAGGGGTTGAAAATATTATAATTATGGGATGTTTTTGTATCTATATCTCCAGACGTTTCCCACTCTGTTATGGACACGTACATGGTAATCACAGAGTTTAAATAATGTACAAGTCAAACAATACTGAACTTTTCTGGGATATAATGTGTCCCTTTTGCTATGATAAAAGTTTCATTCTTGTGGCATTAACAGATTTTTTTTTATGAAGAGTACAATGTCAGAATAATGGAATCTGTGCATTTTTTGTCCCCATTTTGTTGTCTTGTATGAGGAATTTTATTAATTAGAAATAAAAGTATAGAAAGGTATAGAAAAGAAAAGTATAGAAAAGATATATAAAATACAGGAGAGAGTGACAGTTAAAGCTTACCTTAGTCTTCCAGTTGAATTTCCCCCCAAAAACAAATGGTGTCACTTCGTGGAAATGGCTCTAATCTTTGTAATCGTTTTAGGGAGCCAAGAAACTAGAGGCTCACAGGGTGGAAAATGAATGTGGGGGACATATAGTAAATTATATAATTACAGAAAACAAAAAAGTTTTACCAGATTTGTTTCTTTCTTTAAAGGTAGTAGTCTATCAAAATAATAAATAAAGTTTATTATTTTTATTATAATAAAGTTTTGGTTTTTATAATTTTATAGTTTATATTTACTGAGGAAGTTGAATGCATTGAATTTTGGAAATGCTAAAATGAGCACATATTCCAGAGAAATGGTGCTTTAAAGAGATGTAAAAAGATAAAAATAGTAATTTATCTTTGTTAGAGCAATAGAAAACACCTAAACACAAAATAAAATAGGTTTGTTATAAAGATTTGTCTAATTTTATAAAATAATAAGAGCCCGTTAAACACGAGGACATGGATATGTGGCCCAAAACAAGAATCTGTATTACTGGGATAGGGTTAAATTTAAATACATTGCCTACAAACAGACATTTTAAAGAATTATTAACAAGCAGGTAATCCATGCTTTATCTTTCAATTACTGAATTGTATCGCAGTGTGCTTCTCGTTCGTTTGTTTGGTAGAACAGTGAATCTAAAGATATTAATGAGAGAATGTCACTGTCTGACCTATGTGATCTGTAATCTAATTGTACCTAAAGCATCACACTAAATTCAACTGCTACACTCCTCTAGGACAATGCTAAGGTGTCCAGCATTAAGCCGAACAGAATCAGGGAAATGCTCACATAACCCTAGCAATGCAGAAAAAGAAGAATCCACCAGGGGGAGCTAGAGAGAACCTCTAACCAGATATGGTAATTGTTCTGTTTCTGCGGCTGAAAATGATAAACCATGAACGTCCATGTAGAAGTATTTCACAAAAAATAAAAAGAGGTTTGACAGACAAGTAGACCAACCTGAAAAGAAAATATGTGCAGGAAGTACAGACACTGTGTTTTACAGTTACTAATAATGCTGCTAATACAAACTCCATAAACAAGTCATAACCACAATCACACATCCTTTATGCCATTTTTGGGCAGACCCTGTAGGACTACCTGTGTGTAATAGTAATTTGTACTGACATACAGCCAGACTTGCATTACAATTGTCCCACCTGGATCTTACTGTGAAAACACTTGATACTTTCTGTATGTATGTTGCACCAAGGTCCTGGAGAAATGTTTCATGCCAGTGTATTACTGTATATGGATGGTATGACAATAAAGTCCACTTGACATGTCCAGTAAACTACAACATCCTTCCCAGTAGGACACATACATACAGTGTGTACAGCGTGTGTGTGTGTCTGTGTGGGTTAGGTTTCATTGTGGGGACCAAATTTTGACAAAGTGGGGATCATTTTTCGGGTCCTCACAAACATCTGTGAATGCAATTAAATAACTAAAAATGCATAAAGTCTTGTATTCTGTTTGGTTACTTATGGTTAAGGTTAGGGCTGGGTTGGGGTTAAAGTAGTCATAGTGAGATTAAGGTTTTCCCCGTAGAAATGAATGGAGAGTCCCCACAAAGACATAATTACAAACATGTGTGTGTGCATGTGTGTGTGTGTGTGTGTGTACACACATACATACATACATACATACATACATACATAAAGAGATTAGTTGACATTTACTTTGAACTGTGATACTATGATATTTGTTAAAGTGTATAAACTTCGCCATTTCAAAAGATCTCCACCCTAGTGGCAGTAAGCACCCAATATGCTGTAGTAACTCTCCAACACACTGACAGATTTGTTAAGGTGACCACTATAAAGCTGACTGAATTAATCAATTAAATGTGCTGGTGGTGAAATTTAATGAATACATGGAATGGTCAGGCTGCCTCTGAGTTCAGGATTGGGAACTTGTGTTCTAGCCATCCAAGAAAATAGTGACTTTTTGAGGACAAAAGAAATTCTTGTTTTATATTGTTTTGCTGTCATTACCATATCAAAGCGTTTTTTTCTAAACATAAAGATTAAAATACTATATTCACTTACTACCCAGATAAATGGTGTAAACATTTACTTTGACTGATAAGACATATAAGTCTTATATACACAAGCTTGAGCACATGTGTGTGAAACCATAACAGTAGTCCCTGATATGGGGAATATACATGGTTTTAGCACTGGTCTGCCATTGCCACTGCAGAAGCTTTGGTATGTCAGGTGATAACTCAGAAACTTAGTTTATGGATCTTTTTCAGATGTTGGACAAGCATTCTATGGTTGAGGATCTGAAGCTCAGTACATTTTGAGAGTGATTGCCTCAAAATTAAAGCAGCGTCTACTAGTGATCATAAACATTTTGACATATGATCCCATTAAATTATTAACTCGAAAAGTTTTGATGTATTTTTCTCAGACTTTGCAGAGGCATTGTATGGGTTCAGTGACAGCAGACAATATTTGACCTTATGAAAGTGATAAGTCAAAAAAGTATTTGTTGCATCTAATTACTGCTTCACAGAACCTTTACATGGATTAAGATCCACATATACCTGGTTTGCAGCCGCCATCCTGCGAAAAAAGCTGTCTGGCATCTAAACCTTTTTGGTGGATCTTTTTTCAAACTTCCCAGGAACATTGTACAGGTTAATAATTCTAAAACAGTGAACCACAAGATTTTCTGAATACTCTACAATAAAGCTGATTTTTGGTCACTGGCCTCCCCTACAAATTTTATTTATAGCAGTCTGGTAGTCAGACAGCAAAATGTGTCATGGGGAGCCCAGACAAATTTATTCTAGATGAATTTAATTGCGCCATTTTTTCCCAAGAGATGGGAAAAGTGTGTAAGGTAGGATTGTGGTAATATTTTCTTTACATTACGGTATTTTCATTTGGTAAAATATACCTATATATGAAGTGCTCCGGGGTTGCCAAAAAAGTGGATTACCATGCACTCGGACTCCAGGCTTCACTCTCAGCTGTGTGTGTATGTGTGTGTGTGTGTGTATGTGAGTGAGTATATCTGAGAAGGAGAGTGATTAACCACAGCAAGATAAATCCACTTGATCACTAATATTCCTTATTGGTTTGTGTAAAAGGAATTTGTACACTCTGTACAGGGAAAGAGTCAAGAGTTTAGAGTATTTTGTTTTGTAAATACTGTTCTAGATGATTATAGTATTATTAGTAGTATTATTATAATGACTATTATTGGCAAAAATTTTGGGACACCTGCCTTTACACATACATGAACTTTAATGACATTCCATTCTTAATACATAGGCTTTAATATGGAGTGGCTCTACCCTTTGCAGTTATAACAGCTTCAACTCTCCTGGGAAGGCTGTCCACAAGGTATAGGAAAGTGTTTATTGGAATTTTTGACCATTCTCCCTGGAGAACATTTGTCAGGTCAGGCACTGATGTTGGAGGAGAAGGCCTGGCTCACAGTCTCCACTCTAATTCATCCCAAAGGTGTTCTATTGGGTTGTGGTCAGGGCTCTGTGCAGGCCAGTCTAGTTCCTCCACACGAAACTTGCTCATCCATGCCCTTATGGACCTTGCTTTGTGCAATGGTGCGCAGTCACGTTGGTACAGGAAGGGACCAACCCCAAACTGTTCCTACAAAGTTGGGAGCATGAAATTGTCTAAAAATGCTCCAGAGTTCAGTAGCAATGTGATTTATACCACTGCATCCAACGCTTTGCATTGCACTTAGTGATGTAAGACTAGAATGCAACAACTCAGCCATGTGACGTTTGGAGATCTGTAGCTATTGACTTTGCAGACAGTTGCCGACTTCTGCACACGGTGCACCTCAGCATATCGTCTTACCACTTCATGGCTGAGTTGCTGTTGTTCCCAATTGCCTCCACTTTGTTATAATACCACTAACAGTTGATCATGGAATATTTAGTAACGAGGAAATTTCACAAATTGACTTATTGCCAAGTGGAATCCTATCACGGTACCATGCTTGAATTCACTGAGCTCCTGAGAGCGACCAATTCCTTTGCAAATGTCTGTAGAAGCAGTCTGCATGCCGAAGTGCTTCTGCATGCCGAAGACCTGTGGCTATGGAAGGGATTGGAACAGCTGAATTCAATGATACTTTTGGCAATATCACGTGGCTTATGCTGCGTACATACTTTAAGCATGACTGCTTTTTTTTTGTACAGAAGAAACATTTCAGTTTAGTCATGGAATTAAGTTTTTTGGGAAATATAATAATTCGAATTGCACCTGTGCCTACTGAAAAATAAAATGCTGTGTCCGGCTTTGATCCAATAAGAGATGAGATTTGTAATTTTCTGGCTACACAATTTACCCCCTACCCAATAAATTTTATCATCGTGGACCTGGGCAGGAGGGGGGTGACCCTCCTTATTTCCTAAAATCAAAAGTGGCAACTTAAATGAGGACTGATAGTTTGATCACTGAAGGCATGCATCTCCAGTTAGCCAAACAGAATGGCGTGGCCAGGAAAACCAGGAGACTCTGAAAAGGCTGATTGATGCTATTTAGTTCTTGGGTCGACAAGAGCTGGCATTTAGGGAACAGCATGGGAGTGAAAACTTTGGCAGCAAAGGGAACTATAGATGGGTTCTCCTCTCCTTAGATGGCTTTGCAATGGAATGTAAAGAGCAAACAGTAAAATTGTGTAGCCTGCTGATTAAAATAAAAGGCAAAGGTACGGCTTTATTTGACGGGGCACAAACAATATAGTATTATACTATTATTTATGATTACTTATGTATTAATTAACCACATCTAAATTCACCATTAATGAATTGTGACTCATGCTCAAAAGCAGTTACTATATTTGCTACTGCATCTATTAATTCTGTAAATTACTGAAGGAATTACAGAAAGTCATGAATAGCAAGTTAAATACTGATCTCATGTTTGTTCATCATTAATGAATCACGATGCATTTCATCCCAAGCAGTTATATTTGTTACTATAACTATAATGTTAATTCTGTAAACCTTTGCGAACTACTGAAGGAACTACTGAAGGATTAAGTCATGAATAACACAAGTGAAATACTGATCTCGTGTTTGTTCGTCATTAATGAATCGTGATGCATTTTTATCTCAAGTGGCAACTATATTTGTTCATGATTTGTCTGATAAACTATTTTACTTCAGTAGTAACTGAGTTATTACTATGTATTTGTGCCCCATTAAGTAAAGTATTACCAAGGCAAATTAGTCAAAAACATTACCTGATTCATAAACATGTAAATGGTAAATAAATAACCACAATGCATAGTTTTTGTCCATTAAAATAAGTTCAGGGGAATAAATTTGGAAAGGGAGACGCATTATAAAGATACGAGCTCAGAGATGTTTGATTTTATTGGTTTCTTAATATGTGCAGTATTCAGCCAGTATTGCAGTATCGTGCTTCAAAGACTTACCATTGCATTACAGCTGATCGGGGAATCCTCTGTCTTCAGGAACAGATGATGTAAGACACACCTCACAATTGTGCAAGAACTATGTGTGAAGAAGGAACGTGAAGGACTGGCCTGCCCAGTCTCTGGATCTCCATCTCACAGAACTTGTTGAGATGAAATGGACAGAAGATGGAAAGCAAAAATATAGCTGTAGTACAGTGCAGTATAAAACTGGGCCTGGAACCTGCATTCTGGAGCATAGTCTAGGTACAGGATAGGGTTCTGCTTCTTGAAAAAAAATGTATCATTAAGAGAAACCATTATTTTCCCCGTTAAGACAAACATTTTGCTAATTTACAGGTATTTAAATGCTAATATCTACATGCAAGGAATTATTATTATTATAATTATTATTATTATTATTTTATTATTATTATTGTTATTATTACAACAAGGTTAATCATGCTACACCTCAGATGTGATTTCAGACAGACTAGACAACAATGAGTGAGAGACAGGAAAAAACACTGAAACATGGTGTGTGTGTCTGTCTGTCAGCAAGTATATATTACATTGTGGGGACATTATTTAGCAATCCACAAGGGGAGACTAAATTTTATTAAAATCTTTTTTTTGTGTGGTTACTTATTTTTAAGATTAAGGCTGGGTAGGGGTTAAGGTCATCATAGTTTGGATTAGGGATAAAGGAGAGTTCCCACAAAGATGTGTGTTTGTGCATGTGTGTGTGTGTGTGCCTGCGTGTGTGTGTTTGAGTGCGTGTGTGTGTCCATGTGTCTGTGTGTGTGTGCATGCGTGTGTGTGTGTGAGTGCGTGTGTCTGGGTGTGTCTGTGTGCGTGCGTGCATGCGTGTGTCTGTGTGTGTGAGTGCATGTGTCTGTGTGTGTGAGTTTGTGTGTCTGTGACAACAGAAATGGTACAACAGTCAGGCCTCAACCTGTAGTAGATTAACGGAAATGGTCGACCCTCTTCAAAACCCTTTTACGGGATAAGAAGAGAGACAAAAAGAGAGACAGAGAGTTAAGTGCATTGGTTTCCTCCCAGTGATAACTTACCTCGACCGATGGGTCATGCAGATAGTGCAGTCAAAAGACCTAATCAGTGAAAATTAAGCCAACCTTCACCACTTCTTCACAGTTCTTTTTGGTGACTTCACCAGAAAGAGGCCACTTGTCTCTACCAGACACTAATACCCTGAAGACCTATAATGGACAGCCATGACAGCGCCCCCTTCAGAATAACAAAAAGACACAAAAACGGTACTCAAAATAACGAAACTTCCGCAAAACAGAGAGCCAAACATGGCAGATGTCTGCATCTTTCCAGAAAGAAGGGTAGGATTGAGGGGGTGCTGCTCCACCCCCGGACGCCCCACCCCATATCTTTAGCTGCAAGCCAGGGGCTTGAGCTTGGTTGTTTTTTACCCTTTCCTTCCTGTTCCCCACCTACCCACAGCCCACCATCCTCCCCCTCGCAAACACATGCATGGCAACATACATACCAGAGCCCTATGTAATTGTATAGATGCGCTCCCATTGGCTCGCAGGAGTATCTGGGAGTCCTGAAAGGCTGGTTTGCCCGGTACTTCCTGTCACGCCCCGGCAGGTGAATGACTGTGTGGGAAAAAGTGCGATGGAGGAGAGGAGTAATTAGCTAATGGTTTTGGACCGCCTCCCCCAAATCCCTAAGCACGCAAAGCAGCGGCCTATGACACCGTCTAAGAGAACGCAGATCTGCCAGCGCCAAGGTGTCGGACGCCAGCTGCGGAAGGGTTTACAGCCCAGGCTGCAACGCGGAACTGACGCTACGTACCTAATTCCAGCTATCGGAGTTTTTTTTTATTTTTTTTTGCTGTTTATTATAAAATTTATGATTACCCTGGTTCAAATGCACCTGCACTATTCAGACCGAAGTTGAAAGTCTTCCAAAAGTCAGCACCATTCTCCTGAAAGCAATCTGAGCCATTTAGCATACAAGCACAAGCATCCCTGATGGGAGGGAGAGCGTGCACTGCCATGATGCACTGGAATACCCCTATCCCAGCCTATGCGCATCATTCCACATTCTTTTAACACTGCATTCCTCAGGGTGTCACACTGCATGTGTTATGCATCGTGGCGGCCAACGAAGGCTGGAATGCTATAGGTTTTATATGAGATGTTTCATTTAGGCCCTGCGTCATATTGCAAACACTAGCTAATGTGACTAAAATAGTTTTTCCACTGTACAAACAAGACTGGTGAGGACAAGCTAAACTGGATTTGTTTGCTTTTATATTTGTGTTAACGTAGATCATGGTCATAAGTAGAGCTTTGACTGGTTTGTTTTGCTACACTGAAAACTGCTGCTCCAAATACGACAATTTATGAATTTATGAAGATGTCATTCAAGTTTCCAGTTTCTGTATACACTGCAGTCCAAGCATTGATGAGGTACCTTAAGTAGGAACTGTTTCGGCGATAGAGTGGTCAGGACCATACTATACGATGGTAATCTTCAGTGCTTGTGACAGCCTGCTCCGCTTTGAAGAAGCACAAGAAATAGCAGTTGGAGATTTTAGAGATTTTGTGAGCTTGACTGAGTATTTTATGGGAATGTTAAAGCTAAATTGGGCACAGAATTTAGTACATTGTAACCACGAAAAAACTAGACTTGTCTCATCTAGCTAGCACTATCTGACCATCTCCCACTGTATTTGTGGAACATAAAGCATATAAAGACGTTTTATAATAAATGCTGGCAAAATCTTTACAGTTATATGGAATATAAATTAATGATGCTAAATATTTCACTGATGAATGACTACAGTATATAACATAACATGCTTTTACCCAAAAATCCAACATAACTGATACAAAATGACAAGAGCAAATCCATATTTTGAAGCCTGGATTCCAGTTGTTTCTGCAGATTGCAATGATCCATTTGCTTCTCCTTTCTTTAGTTTTTGGCAGCCTTCTTGTTAAATCGACTTGGCTCTCAGTGGGTGTGAGCGCAGTGACTCTCGCCTACTGTGATGTCATGTGCATAGCCTCTACACCTGAGGTCTCCAACTCTAGTCCCGGAGAGCTACTATCCAGTAGGTTTTCTATCCTACTTGGCTTCTGATGAGCCACACCTGTTCTTGGTATTTA
>JAODUD010000048.1:7064137-7081058 GCA_026784285.1 Stomatorhinus walkeri | reverse complement strand
GGAGAACATGCACACACACAGGGAGAACATGCACAAACACAGGGAGAACATGCACAAACACAGGGAGAACATGCACACATAGAGTCAAAGTGTGATTTATATGCATTTATAAGAAATCTATGTCAGCTCCTAGACTGGTCACCTGGTAACTTCACCTAGATGGGATAGGTAATATGGCCTGGACATCACTGTAATGAAGCAGTCATAGGGCTGTGTTATCTGTGTATTATCTGCTATACATATATATAAATACGTGCAATGTACTCTATCCGTATAATATTAATAATGCCCACTGTCTAGTATAGGTACAGTATAACATTTACATATAAGTCATATAGCAGTGCCTTATTTTTCCTTACAAACTACGTTGCACAATATTGTGATATGTCTGCTTTAAACTGTTAGCATTCTTTTTAGTGCCTATTTATTTTATTTAATACATTTTTATATAGCTCTTCCCTTACTGTAACTGTTTACATCTGTATTCCTGCCTCTGGACAAAATGAATTTCCCTCCAAAGGCAGCAATAAAGCTGTGTCTAAGTCTAATCACTGTATAAATGCATGAGCACTTTGATCATCAAAGCACGTCACTAAAGCCACTGCAAGATCTTTCGTGTCATGTCTCCCTATAAAAATAAGGACGTGAAATAACAGATTTTAAGGGAATGTAACACTTCACGTATATCCGCGCACTGAAAGTCAGGCTCAGCCACACCTCCCCGTAAAGGTTAGGGGAAAGGCTTTCTTCCGTGAACCAGTTCTCATTGTCTCTGTCTTTGCATCACTCCATATTTAAAATGATCCTCCCAGATATTAACTGCACCACAAAAAAAAAACAACAATAATATGAATTACTATTCTAATGCCTAGAAACGGAATATAACTTTAAAGAAAATCCACAAAAAATGGATATCTGCCTATTTAAAATTTGTTAAACATACACAGTCACACAGATACCGACACACACACATGCAGTACTGTGCAAAAGTCTTAGGTATTCAAAGAAAAATGATGTTAAAATGATCTTCATGCTGGTGTAAAACTATTATGCCTGTCAAAGTGTGTCGGCTTAATCACTTCAGAACCTCTCCTAAAGTCACCTCGTAATTTGCAGCAGTCACTCAGTACATCCCTGTATTTTTTGACTTCACTAGCACACCTTGTAGGCCAATCAATGCCTCACTGACATCTTAAAACAAGTTTCATTAATTATTTAAGTGAGCTGGTGGTGAAATTTATTAAAAACATGGAATGGCTTAGCTGCCTCTGAGGAGAGGTTTGGGAACCAGAGCGGTGTTCATCTAGCCGTCCAACTGGAGATCAGTCACTTTTTGGAGAATGGAAGAAATTCTTGTCAGTTTTATTGTGTTACTGTTAATTTGCAAGTATTCTAATATTAAATTTTGTTTTTCTTCTGAGCAAATATACACTTGCTACCCAGCTTTAAACATTTAAGCTTCTTTGGCTGTCTAATATGCACACACAGGTAGAGCTTATACTAATTTGTGTTATTATTTTTTCTTTATTTTTTTCTTTCTCTGCTTTAAATGCATTTTATTCTTCCCTCCCTTAAACATATTTGCCGACACAACAGTCTTAAGTATACCTCATTTATTCATCTTACTGTACCATTACAACAAGTCACTGCTTGACCTTTGAGCATGCCCAAGGGGGGAGATTTGGGTATGGGCGGTGGGTTCATGTCTCTAACAATATTGCAGGAGTACCATGTATTCAGGGGGCCGAGGTTGGGGTTGATTTGGTCCCTAGCAGTGTTGAAACCAAACCTTTTCCCTAGTTTTCAAATCTACACACATATTTCATGCACATAAAATGCAAGTCTACATGCTTTCAGGCAAAATATAACAAATAGGCAATAGGGTAAAGCCACACCTACAATTAAAACTAATATCTGCAGATGTATTATACTACATGACATTCAATCATTTAAGTTTTATTTATAAATCTATATGAATGCAGAAAAATACCTTTTGCCATTATCTGCAATTCATTATTGAAGAGTAGGAGTTAGGACAGGGGACCAAGCGTCTGTGAGTTGGTATAGAGTGTGACCTCACAAAGGCTGGGTCCCCACAAGTACCAGGGTCAAGTCTTATCTCAGGGAGATAGATAATTCCCCAGAAGTCTTTTGCCGCAGAACTCTTTCAGTCTGGCCAGTTCTGAGCCCGTTTCAAACTTGGATGTTTCATTACAATTTCAATATAATTTAGGTTTCAGCAAAAGAAACACATGCATCACTTAAAATAAAGAAAGAATTCAATATAACTAGTGTAAGATGCTGGTATGTACCTATTAATATTTCATTGTGCTTCCACACCTCCAGTGCTTGCGAAAAGGTAACCATCTCAACGCAGACACGTTGCAAGTCTTTATTATGAGCAAAAACATGCACACAGAGAGGCGTATTCTCAGATTGTTGCTTAACAGGTTGGACCATTGGTGCAGTGATGTCAGTGCTCAGTCAATCAGGCAGATCAACAATAACGCCAGGCCTTTGAAGTAAATTATTTAACCATGTCAAATATGCAAGTACAACTGCAACACGAAGAAACATACACCACCAGAAATGGTTCCATTTGTTGCTTTTTTTTCTTAAGGATGTACCTGGCAACTTCCATTCTAGAGAAAGATTTATACAGGCTAGGTCAAACAGGCTAGGTCACAGCAAGGTCATGGAAGTGGAGTATGTCTGCATTTGCTGAGCAGGTAGTGATGGTCACATGACTCAGACTGTGTTTCAGGGAAGAGATGCTGAGCCTAAGTAGCCTGGCAAGAGTCAGACTGCCTAAGTGCCACCTGCTTCAAAGGAAGACAATCCCTTTCCCTGCTTTATTTATATGACGACTTGTCATAGAAACGTGTTGCTTACATGCCATGCAGAACTGGTTGTATAATGCTAGTAAGATCTGCACACTTTCAAATTCATTTTGGGATGTGTCTGTATCTGTTAGCTACATGTTAGTCTCAGTATCAGTCCTAGTCATAGTTCAGAGCTCTTCCAATAATCCCCAGTCTCCGCAGAACATCCCCTCAAAGTCCTAAATCGGCATTGGCTATCTGATCTACACTGTTTCACGCATTAGGCCTGCTGACAGTCGGCGTCACTCTAGTAATATCAGAAAATGGCACCAACGGGCGTCCCAGTTATGTGCTGTGCCAGGAGGGACAAGGCTACTTATTTTTAAAAGGAGGACAAGGGGGTAAAGGGGGGCTGAGCTGCTATTTGAGATTTGAAATGATTAAAAACCATGTCAGTGAAAGCAGTGAGGATGCAGTAACCTTTTTTCCTTCCACAAAGGTGGGCAGGCCTAATCCTGGCCGCAGTTATCAGAGCTGCATTGTGAATTGTGTGTTGGAACTTCAGCAAGCCTAGTGCTGCTCTGTCCCTCTCTGTGAACAGGGCCTACAGCGATCATCCCACTGTGATGGTATTAGGCCGCCCCTATGGCCTGCCGCGGGAGTCTGGTGTAGCTGCCCCTACGGCCTGCTTCTTATGATTTCTGTGCTTGCACTAGAGCACATAACCTGTTCTACCACTTTTTGTGTGTGGAATTATCATTAAAACTTTATTATTAAATCTTACAAGCAGGATGACCAGAAATAAATGTGAAAAAGAAAGCTATATTTTTGTTACCTGCCAAAAATATTTTTTCGATATTTTATGCCATTGAAAGGCATAGTCGAATGATATTTTAAAACAAATTGTATCACTGACCTTGGCAAGAGATGAGATTATTTTAAACAGTTTGAACCTTTTAATATAGCTTTCCTGTACTGTAATGCATTTCTTATCATAGGACATAAAAAAGTTAAACATTCAAGAGCAAAAACTAACTTTACATGTTAATAGCATTTATGTTAAAACACGTTTCATTTTGATTGTAAATACAATTGTATGCAAAATATTTGATTACTGAACATTTTCAGGGATTAAAATTAAAAATATTATTTGAATTTACCTAAAATGACAATGGTATTCACCCATAAGCTGGGCTTTCAGAAAATGAGACTAAAGACATATTCCATATCTTGATGTTTATTTTGTATATAACGCATCAGTGTATACCTTTCATTAAACTCAATAAGACTGATAGCATATAAAAGTCCCAGCACGCGCGGTCTCCTATGTTACCGAAAACTCAGAAACTGGCTAAATAATTTTCTCGAACTAAAGGTTGGATATATAACTTTACGCCGAGTGTTTACACGGCTTGGCCGTGGGACATTGTGTTAAATGGTTAATGCAGCCTGCTGTATGATTTAAGGAGTGCAACATGAATATTAAGCAAAATTGTGAAAAAGGACAAACCCACACAAGAAAAGAAACTCATATTGCAGGGAAAAAAGCAAATACCTGACTGTACCTGAATCAACCTCAACCTAACAAGTGTGGGCGGCGAAGAGAGATTAACTTTATGCCTTTTAATTGCTTTGCATCCTGTGGCGATATACAACATTTAAACTTCAAAACTGCACTTACCCATTCCCCTTCCACCAGACTATATATGTGTATGTGTGTGTGTGATTTTATTTAACCAAACTGCTTGCATTTTGCTTATATTAACACGTCTTCAATGTTACCGCGTAAAAGACAGATCTCGTTTTGTCTTCGCGGTTCAGCAACTTTTATTAATCATCGTTACAATTTCAAGATAAATTTAAATGAGTCGTTTTGGTTACACGTAGGCCTAATTGTTTCTGTGTCCCTGTATGTCATGGTTGTGTTGGAGTTTAAATCTCTTATTTGTACCCATGTATATGAAAATATTTTAGACTAATCGAGCTGTTCCATATCCAATTAAAAGCGACTGCAAAAATCTGCAGGAAGCTGTGAACATGGATGGATGGATGGATGGATTGGAGGCGTGCGTCGTCTCACACCACGTCGTTCTGGCCTACAGTAATGCACAAACAGACATGCCAAAACACACTGACTGGGAGGGAACATTTACCTGGAGGGGTTAAGGGAATTATTCCATTAAAATGTTTATGCGAACGCACATACAATTTCCTTTCACGCACCACCTTAACATGAACGCGTCTTCTTTTAATATGTATTGATTTTGTGCAGGAGGGGAAAAGCAACCCAGCTATAAGTTTGTTTCCAGAAATGTGCTTAAGCACTCCGAGCGCTTTTTAAACTACACATTTGCAGCGCTTATAACTGCTTGTGTTATAGCCTACATTTGTTAAATTTACAAATACTACAAGAACCTTTTACATCTGGAATTGACTTTGAGGCGAATATTTGCAAAGGGAATTACACAAAGTCATATTTCAAAATAGTGTTTATCAGTTTATAATTGCGAAGTGGACATTTTATAACACAAGTATCATATTTTATTGTTATATTACTAAGGACATACTCTGTTAAACTGTCAAAACGCGCCTGTTTCAGTACAATACAGGAGAGAAAATAGTTCGTCAGTGCCACTCGTTGTGCTTCGTACAAATTTATTTATCATTTTGGAATAGAGAATGATCTTAAATTCTGTAGAAACATCTGTTTAAATAGATTTCTCCAATTGCGATATATATCAACTTGTTACTGTCAAAGATATCACAAAAAATCTCACAAACCAAAAAGGAACAAGTTGACAAAACGTTCACAAGCTTCATGAAGAAAATTAAAATACACAGCTTACTATAAATATAACTCCCGCTTGCGATCCGCACGGTCTTTTGTAGACCTGAAACCTAAATTCATGAAAATAAAAATAACCAGCTCTACACGGATTTGGACATTGCCGGCACAAACCTTGAACATTCTACATTTTAACTGTAAACATGTACTTGTGATAGTGTACTTTTCCTCTTCATTGACTAGTCTTTCCGAAAGACTTTAATGAAACTGGCAACAAAATAAGTCCCCATTCTTCTTCTAGAGAAGACGCGAAATAAAAATCTCTGAAATACGAATTACTCATTTGGGCACGCATTCCAGGACGTTCCCTTAAGGAGATTAAAGGGATTTCATGTGAGATGGGCATTTGTTCTTCTTTTGGAAAAACAAAGCAATACACAAAACCTCGGAATTCAATTCTAAATTCAGAGATCAAAACGTTCAAGTTTGCGACGCACTTCAAGGTTCAATCTGTTCAAATGTGAGTGAGCGGTAGCGTTCCATTCACTGCAGTGCCGGTGCTTTGATAGTGCTGATGAACGCTGTGTAACCGACTGGTCTGAAGCGAAGAGTGATCCGATCCGTCTCCACCGGGAGGAAGGTACATGCTTATCATATCCCGCAGGTCTCCCAAGCAGGCTCTTTGAGAATGAGACGTGATTGCCGGCGGGGGTGAACTTGGTTCACTCTTGCACACCGAAGCCATAGAACTCAAGCCCATAGCGCTGGTTGTCTGCGGTGTGTATGCCGGCGACATGCTGTAAGTTGAAGCTGCGTTCATGTAGGTCTGAGCGCTGGACATCATAGGGTATTGCAGCCCTGCCATCTCGTACCGGTGCATCTGCTGAATCTGTGGACTGTTCATACTAGGGTGCTGCGTGTAGCCAAGTTGGTCCTGCATGAGGGAATAGGCGCTATTGCTCCATCCATTCATGTGCGCGTAACTGTCCATCCTCTGTCCGACTGAGACAGAATTGTTAACGGCATTGGTACCTGGCGCCAGAAGTCCGCCTGGCAACGAGTATTTGTCTTTCTTAAGCAGGGTCTTGGTTTTTCTGCGGGGCCGGTATTTATAATCCGGATGCTCCTTCATGTGCATCGCCCGAAGTCGCTTGGCCTCGTCGATGAATGGTCGCTTCTCTGCGTCGGTCAAAAGTTTCCAGTCAGCACCCAGACGCTTGCTGATCTCCGAATTGTGCATTTTAGGATTTTCCTGTGCCATCTTTCTTCGTTGTCCCCGGGACCAGACCATAAAAGCGTTCATGGGCCGTTTCACCCGATCCTGGTCGCTGGCACCGTTGCCTTTACCGCTGTTACCCCCCGGCCCCGCATTGGGCTGCGGCAGTGGGCTTTTTATCTCGGTTTCCATCATGCTATACATTCAACTGCCTTTTTAGTCTTCAGTTTCTTCGAAAAAAATGATAGAATCAAAACAAAGCACTGTAAAGGGAAGGCTAAGTAAACCGTTCAGTTCTATTAACTCTTAACTTCGAACTGTTCACTTACTTCTCGTCTCTTTACGTTTGCCGAACCTCTCTTACTCTCTCGGCTCTGGAACAGAACTGTGAAAACTTATTCTCCAACCTGAGCTCTTAATAGTAACCTCGAAAAGTGATTGACAGCATTACAACGAGCTGCAATTGGCCAATCACAGAGGAGCGTTCAATCCCCCATGGAAGCTAGTGAATGGGTTGGTAAGAGTTCTGTTTAGAGGTAAGTCGTTAAAATGTGAATTTCAAGTTACAAATGAATTCATATTATTGTGAAATGTAATATAAGTAAAAGTTATTTCAAATGTATACCCAAGATTACCTAATCTGACTGCGGCCGAACATAACATATACTAAATGCTTATTTTAACGTGGCGCTGTCATATTTTATAAATGTATAGCCTACTTATTTCAGTACGTGGAAGAAAACAATTACTACTATAACTGTAGAAGAAAACAATTTGCATGAATGGTTTAATAAGTAATTGGACCGTATTGACATCGCAATAAAGCTTGTTTCTTGGACTTTGGAAAATGATATACCCGACAAGTACATGTGACAAAAAAGTACACATAAGCTGTAATGCGATAGCGAAAACAAGCTGATATTTCAGTGCAACAGCAATTATATATTTTTACTATATCTGACTAATTAACCCGTATAGTTTCTAGATGAGAATCGGTCACGTATCCATCGTATTGTTACAGAAACTGTAAAACCACAATTTTAAATAAAAGTAATTAACTTCTAAAGGTAAGTTGCAAAAGTATGCGTTTTTTCACCCTTCTTCCAGTTAAACCTCACAAAGCTGTGGATTTGAGTTTGGCACGCGTGAATAAGTTTGCCGAGGTGACAAGCGGGGTTGTGGGGAAAATATCATTTTACAAGAAACAATGCGTCAATGCCCTCTTGCGGTCAAAGTAGTATGCTTGCAGAAATTATTTAGGAACAGTGTAATTCTGATGTTTCGTCATATATTGGCTAGTTATTAAACGCCATACCACTATTAACATTATTGAGTAAATCAAAACGTAACAATTCTATAAATAACACTTCGCTTTGAGTTACTTACTGCGGTCTTATTGTGAGCAGGGGGATGTTTTCAGTTGGAGTAGGACCAAAAATAAAATTAAAATCAAATTGCTTTGAATATCAGAGTGATTCTCTCAAAAACGATTGCCTGTTTTTTTTTTTACTAAATTACGATCACAGTTCTGATTCTGTTCAATTTAACGAAACATTAACACTTGTGATATACCCGTGAAACTTTTCACCTAAGTATTATACGTCAGTTTAACAGCAGAAAATGCATAAGTAATTCACACATTCTCAGTTTTAAGTACTAGTGTACAACGGGGATATTAAGGAACTGCATACGTTGAAGAGAACACAGAGAAAGCGGAGAATGCTCTATTTACCACAGAAATCACTGAACGTTTACGCCAGCAGCCCTCGTGCCTAAGATGGCTCCTTGACAGCTGTATACTTGTTGTATGCATTATTATCTGATTCACGTGCATGTCGCTATAGACAAAAGCGCCTGCCAAATAAACATGTGGTCTTACTTCAAAACGAAGATCACAACAAGACCGTATTGTCACAATGACTAAACTAATATCCTGTAAACCTTTCTTTAGTTTAAATGTCACATCGTAATACAATCAGTTAATTCAGTAACACTACTAATTAGTAGTTGTTTTATGCCAACTGGTCCCAAGAGGCCAATAATATGCTTATATTATTTTATAGATCGCTGAAACTGATCCCGTGTAATCTTCTTATCGAAATCAGACTCGGCAACGGAAAAAGACCTGCCTAATTGCTTCTGGATAAGACAAACTTCTTCTCGCAGATGAGTTAATTAGTAGTGCTGTTAGACGATCAGCAACTGACACAACTATTCATGCATTGCAAGACATATATGGGGCATGCTTTATTTTATCTGTATTTATTTAGTCTTGGTATTTAAACTGGGTTTTAAAAGAGTTTCTTAAACAATTAGCTATTTTACATTAACTGAAAGGGATGAGTATTAGATTGGATGCACGTACTGACAAACATGTGAGAAAAGAATTTTAAAGTACTAGATTCTGTTTTTAGTAATTCAAATTAAACATGGTCATATAAAATAAGATACTTGAGGAAAAATTAGCCGACAAAAAACGTATTACTGTTATGTGACACTTAAGCGAAATGCCGCTATTGATGAAGTTTTCAATGTCAGATTTTTTACGATAATGAAGTGGGTCATCGTTTCTGTTCCTTATCCCTGATGCGACCTTTAAATAGCAAGTATGAATCAGAGGGTCAGTTCATAAATTTAGATATAAAATATATATGTTTGATATTTACATTTGATAGTTATACATTTCGATGCATAAAACATACTACTCTATACTACAAGAGGCATATAATATCATAAAGCAACATAACGCAATTTAAACTTGGGTTAAACCTTTGGAATGACTTATTTTTATTCCAACCTAATGACCAAGGCGAGGCCATGCGGTAGAAGTAATTAACACAGAATGGTTTTTCAATTACAACGACAAAGGAGACAGTCTCATTAAAATTTGCATGATTTTTGGATTCGTAATGCAAATGACCATGCGATTTGAATACGGTCTGCTTTTCCCATTGTCTCGCGCTGAATGGTGTCGTTCTCGTTCTATCGCAGGTAAAGGAATATTCACGGGCCATTAAAAAGAGAGACACCCAAACCACATACGACTGTATTATTAAAAAGCAAGACATTTTGTCAAGCTTTAAAATTAAAGTGTCGTTATGAAAACTAACTAGATGTCTCTAACTCGCTTTGCTAGTTGCATCTTAAAAAAACACTTGTCTAGTCCGATTATTTATACAGTTTCCTCGCGTTTTAATTTTATACCATTTTAGTTAAAAATAAAAAGTTCCCATAATTCGTATTATCTTTTCATGATGAGAAACTCGAATTGAACTAAAATATAATATAGCCCTAATATATCGGCAAGAATAAATGAAAACGAGCGATCAGTTTCTTACGGCCCTCGTTATGGTACGAGAGGATTAAAAACAGCAAAACTCATTCCGTAACGCTAAGATAAGTCACATGATTGGGTAGCTAAATTAATTCGTCTTTTGTCAGTTCTTCTACTTGAATGTACGAACAACTAGGGTGAAATGTGTAAGTTGTACTAAGACAAAATACTTTAATAAGAAATTACACATGTTCTATATTGAACACGATCTTACGTAAAAAAAAATAGCTCAGTCTATAAACAGGAAACTGGTTTGTGGAGAAACACCTTTATCTCGTAAGCAGCGTAATTATACATTTCACAAGAATAATTTTTACACGGCAACGAAGACAATGAAAACCGAAAAGTAGTGCAAGTTGTCCACTTTTAATTACAACGGCCACTGACACAGACAAAGATTAATATCTTACTATTTTGAATAAAATTCAATCTTTCGATCTAGATAAAAATAAATTACTGAAAACTTTGTATCTAGCCTACTGCAAACCACAACTGTAGTTAGAATTGAATTCAAGTGTTTAAAATGCACTTCTAAATAATTTGTCATTGTACAGTGTAGCATTTAATACTAAACATTGCTTACAATTTTAATAGGTTAATTAATACTTTGCGTAATTAATGAAATATTTATTCAATCAATTACTCATGATCTAAATGTATTAATTGAAAATGTTACTGATTACATAACATTTGCTGACTGAAACATATTTGCTGTGACGCTTTTTTTAATCTCCGCAGGACACTGGAAGTGATGAGTGTGTTCAGTAAGTTTATCTGCGCGGCTGCACGTTGCACATGGAAAGGAAATCCCATCGTGCTGCCCGTTCTGGTTTGCAGACAGGCTATTTTAATGTGGCATCGTGATTTTTAAAGATCGTATTTTCAAAAATTTTAAACGTATTGTTTTTAAAAGGCTTTAGTCATTGGTATGTTATACACCAAGCTTTAGGAGAAATCATACAGTACAACAAACCATTTTACGTAAATGTAAATTCGGAGCTTGTTCAAGGCGAAAAACTATGCCCATCTTTTGTGGGCAATGCTAATAATTCCAGGTTAAAATGAACTAAAGAAAATTCACAATGAATAAAAGGGTTCACATTGGCCGAGAAACGGATGTGTAAATTAAAATATGTAACACTCAATACATTTCTCATAGCAGATCTGTAATTCTATTCTATGCATGAGAACAACATAGGGAAAATACAGCGTAAGAAAATTTCAGTGTTTTGAACGACTGATAGATCGTATATTTTTATTGGCTCAATTACATAAATTATACGACTCTCATATGCTGTCGACATTAATGAGCTGCGGTCTCCGTAGTTAGTCCTTAATACGGTCAACCGCTATACTTGTTGTTTCCAGTAAGCATCGACTGGCGCAGAGTCATTAAGTATCACTTTTTCTTGTTCTTAGTTATATTACAGAGAGATTGGGGGCCCTGACGAGAATGCTGACATCCTGGCATAATCTAGGTAGGCCTAAATGATATCCTTCTCAGACAATACGTGACCGCAATAGGCACTACATTCTTAATATATATCATATGCCCAACTCATATAGGCTTTATACAATAATGCAAACGGTTATAAAAAATCTAGTTTATTTACTTCACAGGTACACTGGAGCGTTTCATCTTGCACGGGTTTCTTCCCACGTGTAAAGCCATATACACTTACGTGATTTTTTTGTACCTAAAATGCCCTTGAGGTGTGTCTGTGCCATTCGATGGACTGGCATCCTGTGCGTTGTTCCTCATACCGCTTCACCTATACCACACCGAGTAAACTGGAATCGTTGGATAGATCGATGTATCATAGCAGGCACATAGCCACGCAGTAATATGACGGGTTGGAACCCCCCCAGCGATAGTGCATTTGTTTCCGCAGAGTCACGTCACCTGGTAGCAAAAAAAAGGAGTTTGAACCCCGGTCGAAATTTGGTGGATCCGCCTCGAAACTCAATTCCGATTCATACCGTTGGATCGTTTGTATAAATTATTTTATGTTCGTTTCTTATTCTACCCAAAGTTATTTTAGCAGTAGTTAAAAAGCAAAATAAGTTAACTGCTAATATGAAGGGACACTGTAAAACATTATTCTCCGGGTGCTTTTCTTAATTTAATTTGGCAGTATCATTTCAAGGTAAAATCTATAATAACACAAAAGCATTGACTATATGATGCGTTAAATGAAGAGAAAAATCACGTGGTTAATAATATCTCGTCCAAACCAATTTCTACTAAATTACATTTTAAATTAAGCATAAAATTATTATAAATAAAACTGTGAGCCACTGACATCTTAAAACTTAATGATTTAAAAATTAAGACAATAGATTTTTGGTTCTGGAATCTTAATAAAAGACCAATAACAGAATATTTATTCAGTATATGAATATGAATTACTTCAGATCAGGGGAATTCAAGTGCATAGTCGTAATCATTCTGACAATGATAATTTAATAATTTAATTGTTTTTATTTATATTTCCGAATATTACTGCATATTTTGTGATAATATAGGCCTATTGTATGAGTCATACAAAATGATCTGTTTGTAAATCTGAAAGTGACTCGATATGCCTTCAATCAATCTCATATATTATGTCAGTTATTAAAACAGCAGCATTTGCAGCTATAGGTCTACATTTTCCAGGTAAATTTTGCAACACTTGATTAGTGCTGTCTGTTGCATCAGTTGTATTTTTCATTATCGCTAATATACGCGCAACAATGGAAAATATCCCATCCTTTATTTTTGTGTTTGTTGGAGAAAAATACTTTGGTTTTTATCTTTGGACAAACTCTGGCAAATATCTCTGCTTTTGAAAACCAATGTTTCTTTGTCACGTCTTCATTACTTCATTAGATAATATACTCCAAATCAATAATTAATCCAAATTATTAATCTTTAATAAATGAGGCGCAGCTAATTTTGTAATATGATTAAAAAGTTGTTATATGCCTTTGACGCTAAGATGAACGTCAGTGAAACGTCATGTGTGCGATTACGGCAGAAAAGGAGGATTTCCCATGAACAGTGCATGCGCTCCTAATTACAAGAGGAAGCTTATTAAACCTTTTATAAGGAAACAAACAAGTATAAATTGATTAATTAAGAGATCTTTTATGACTGATCTCTGTGAGACTCAAGTTAAAATGACAAATTAGTATCACTTAACGAGTACCTGATAGTGGAGATACTGGGCAAAAATCTGGTGTCAGTAAGGTCTTATTAAAATAAGCATAATTTAATTAAGAGCCAGCCATCACAGCCAAAAACATTAATTACCTTCAGTGTGAAAAGATGAGGTGTGGGATTACTGATGATTTAATTAAGGACAGTGTACTCAGTCTGGTGGAAACTATGAAGTGAAACTCTGCATGTTGGCAGGATAATGGATTACATGGCCTGAGATGGGAATGGTGACCTTGCAGAGGGAAATGGTGAATCTGCTCTGTGCCACTTGAAAATTACTTCAAAGGACTTAACATCAAACATAAGCTCTAAACATAAACATCGGCTCTCACATTGTGCCTGTGCAGATCTATTCATATCAGTTCTATCCTTATTTGAAGGGGCGGAATTTGAGAAGGGGGGCAGAAAATCCCTGGGCCCGCATTCTAGGGGGCTCCCTGCCGATCTTAACTTTTAACACACATAGATCAAATGTCCATATTTGGGTTAAGATATTATAATCTATAATAATACAACATTACCTTAAATTTTGCCAATTGATCAGCTGGTGTGATGCCCCCCTCCCCCCTAACAGCACTCTGGCCCCCACCCTGATCGGTCAGTTTTACACTGGCACCCAACACTTTGACTAGAACATTATTGATGTTCCATCATTTTTAGTTCCCTCTCGTTTCTCTTTCGGCTCCAAAAATATCACTTTGCCCCCCCCGCCCATCTACGGCTCCTAGAGAAGTTAGCCCACCGCAGCTTATATTCACTCAGCGTATCTCATCACTTTCTGTGCTGGGTTCTGTGCTGTTATTCTTTCTCCGGAACTAACCACAGTGCCAGGGGGAGGGTGGCACAGACAGCGGCACTGAAAGCATTTGCTGACAGATATCAGCAGGCGAAAAATGAAGAAGTTCTAAGGTCATCTGGCACCTGAACACCAACAAAGTATGAACTGTGTCAGGAACAGGACATGTGGAACAGCACGTTCCAAATGCTTCAACCCCCCTCACCGGTCTACAATCGTCAGTAACATAAATGTTGATTTGCTCAACAGTTGGAGTGATGCAGACATATGCATACTTATACAAGGCAATGTATACATCTAACTGACATGTATAATTATATGTAATACGCGGTTATCATGGCTGGAGGGTGACATTGAGTTAGGTCACTGGTTCAAATCCCTTGGCTGGCAGAGTGATTTTATCGTCCTCAGTTGGTCCAGGAACTGGGTAACCCTGCTATCGCAATTTCACAGTGCTTAGGGCAAAATTGTCTGATTAATAAATAAATGCAATACTACACATTGCATTTGAATATAATATCATAAAAATGTCAATTTCGGGCTGGGTTTCCCGAGATCTTCTTAACGTTCGGGAAACATACGTAGGAAAACAAATACCTTTCGTTAGATATATCTTTAGAACATTGTAAGATGCTAAGAGTCACCGTTGTTGTGAACCCCAGCCCAGTATTAGAAAGTGTCTTCTTGTCAGCTGCATTTGTTGCATGCTCAAAAGATGTGTTAAGTTAGTCCAGCAGCACCAGTTTCCTTCCCTTAAGATTCCGCTCCAACAAGAACTTGCATCCTCTTGATCTGAATACTGAAGCTTTAAAGGCACCACGACTAAATTGCCATTACAGATACAATGTTTCTGGGTCAGGAAAGGAGAATCATTTCTATGCAAGAATAATGCTTGAATAGTTGCAATTGTAGAAATGTACACTGCTTATAGACCTGCTCCATTCATGCTTCTTCAAGCCAGTCATCCAGCTAACTCTTAGCACAAGGCTGAGAACACACTGGACAGGATGCCAGTCCGTCACATGCTTTTCATTTGCACTCCTCAAGAATGAGGAAAATCGCTAATTTTAACATGCTGTATTGTTTAACCGATTGCAATATTTTGATGTTCTTTTAATAGATTCTTACTTATACTATATACTATTACTACCACAGCTAGTAATAGTAGGCCTGTTTTAGCAAAGGCCTGTTTTAGCAACTAGCATTTTTAGCATTTGGTTTCAGTGGTGTTAATGTTATCAGTTTTAGTCTTGGGTTTGCATAATAATGTTCTACTCGTGCTGTAGTAGACCAAGTGAAGTTTTGCTTATACATAAGATTAGACTTTTATAGTTTTGGTTTTCTGTTTGTCCTTCAGCATTCTCCCAGCCCATCATTCTCTTTCTGAGTCCCATCATCTACTCGTTCCGGTTTCTTGCTTTTGTCACTTGATGTGCTTCTTGTCTCCTCGCTTTTTTCACTCTCCTGTGTTAGCCATTCCACCTATCCTCTGCACATCCTGTTAGCCCTTAAGCCAGCATCACCGTCAGTGCCCCCCCGCCAGAGGCAAAGTGAAAAATAACCTGGCAAGTCGGCACCCCATCAGAAGTTGGAGATCTATGTGGTCGCTATGTCGTCTGTTGGACTCTCCCAGCATTGGGTTTTCACATATCACTTCTCTAGTCTGAATTTTTAACCCAGGGCTAATGAAACAATGATTCTTACGACAGTTAATTTTAATTACTTGAAGGTATTTAGGGATTTGCCTTACCTCCGTTTCGTCTGTGTTCTGTTTAAAACACTTTTCTTCCTCCCTACCCATGTATGTTGTTCAGAATATACCACCACAGATTTATATACATTAAGCTGTAACAGTTCCAAGTCTGTGCTTCTTCTCCCCATCATCTTGTTACATAGGCCTTCGTTTCAAGCCAAACGGAAACGGAGTCTCTAAATTGCCCTTAGTGTTGTGCCCTGTGGTGTGGCACCCTGCCGTCACCCGTCTCCTGTCACGATACTTCTGGTCTTCAGTTCTAGAAACTGGATGGCTCCGTAGAAATGTGACAGACCTTCGCAGCCAGAAAGGTTTGCAGTGGAGCTTGTGATGGAATCACTTGTCGATATATGAATGTCAGTGACTACACTTAATGCATAAAACCAATCATATAGGCCTAGGTTATGCGGGAAGAGCTGAATGATACAATAATATTTTACTCATATTAATTAGTCATCTCTCACATGCACAGCAGGCCGTCTTTGCATCACTGTTTCACAGAAAACACCACAGAAAATGTATTATTATCATTATTATTATTATCATCAGTAGTAATAGTATTTGTTTTGCAAAACTGCACAGTGTTTGGATGCCATTAAAATTGCATGCAACCTATATTTTGTTTTGTTACCTGTTTTGTTACCTGTTTTGTTAGCCGTGAGAAACCATTGCCAGGCAACACATGTCAAACTGTTTCGTAATGTAGTGAAATTTGTAGAATTTTCTTTCACAGAAAAGGCTGTAAACTTCAGGCAAGGCATGATTCAGACAGGAATGCTCAGCGGGTGTGTTAGGGCATGTGGTGTGGACTGCAGGACCGGGGGTTGCCGGGGGTCGGCACCCAGGCTCACGCCCAAGTGACTTTTCAAGGATCAAAAAAAAATAATAATTTATGGTTAGACTGTGTTACTAATGTTATTGATTAAAGCCTGAATTATATATGTGTTTATATCTGTGTTTTTCAAAAGCAAACAATGAAGTAGAAGTAACTTTGTGGCTCTGCACTGTATGCC
>JAODUD010000048.1:6995251-7010327 GCA_026784285.1 Stomatorhinus walkeri | reverse complement strand
GAGTAGGTGAGATGACCCTGGAAAGCAGGCAGTGGGCCAAACCACTGTGAGGAAGGGGAGAGGGAACTCAACTGTTTCTAAATGCATTTTTTGCGTTTGTTTGTTTTTATTTTAGGTATACATACATATATTTTTCACGATAGAGTGCGATTGTTTTTTATAATTTTTTTTGGAGGGGACAACCCTCGGATGGGGCGGGGGGCATGTCCCCTCCGCCCCCCCCCCGTGATTTACGCCCATGCTTATACCTGCTAAATACACTCATTATTAATGTCAAAGTTGTCTGCCTGCTACCTTAGAATCTCTTTTCAATAACTGTTTGAGAAAATGTTTAGGGTGAAATCTGTGTGGATTGGCGGTGCCCGTGTGTGTTCGTGCGCAGTGGGCTTTTATGGACACGTAAAACAAAAACAGACACCAAATAAGAGAATATAATCCGCGAACTGAAACAGAAATGAAATCTATATTCATTTTAAAACTGTCGGACTTTAATCAGCTAAACGCAGCGCCACGCCGCCATCATCTTACCTTGTTTATCCACAATATCTCTCCTCTTTTAATTAAAAGATGCTGTGGTTGACTTAAGTGTTTATCGATTTCATGATTTACCAAAACAGGCGCATGTGGCGTGCTCCGCTAACCGAATTTAATATGCAGAAGTATACGCCGAATTTATACAAATTACTAACTTTCGGCAGTCACAATACTCATTTCCTTAATTTTTCAGGCATACTACTAATTTGATTATGGATTTGTGGGCGAGAATAATGTCCATACATACCGTATAGCAGGGCTCTTCAAATCTGGACCTCGATTGCAAATTCAGGCCTTGTTTTCAGTTCTCCCAGGTAGTTAGTTGAATAATAACAGATTCTGATTGGTCAGAGGCTTCACACCTGGCTCACTGCAGTGCTCGGACTTCGAGGATCGTGATTTGAATAATAGGGCCGTATAGCGTCCATTAACCGAAGCCCTGCAATAAGTTCGTCATCAAAATAAAATCAACTTAAACGGGTCTACTTTATTTTCTGGAGGAAAATGAATTATTTTAGATTAATTGACCAATCGGTAAAATAGTCGACAGATAGAAAAATAGTCGTTAGTGGTAGCCCTAAAAACAGTAACAGAATCTGCTAATTCTTAAAACATGGTATACTGCTACATAAATATGAGTTTTGGACCAGATATGGACAGACCGTGATAGTCCATCCATCACACATTTCAAAATGAGCTATGGTTGGGCTGGATTCCATCCTGGGCAGCATAAGGAACATACCAAGATGGTGATACCAGTCCATCCTATAGGGCACGCATCCATACACACACACCCTATGAGCAACTAACAAATACTAGTTTACGTGTGCAACATGGGTAGAACGTGCAATCTCACCACACGCCAAGTATGAGACAATGATCCTGGTAGTGGAAGGCAACTAAACCACTCAGCAAGTCTCTGCCTAACCCTAAAGATATTTGATTGTATACATGTATACATATATACAGTGGTACCTCAGTTCTCAAACTCATTAGAACTCGAATTTCTTAAAAGTCGAACCAACCAGTTCGAAAAAAATATTACCTAGAACTCGATCTGAATCTCAGAAGTCAAACCGTAAACGCCGACCTAAGATAACTTGCTCCCGTGGGGAAATGAATTACGCGGTGCGTCTCTACAGCGGAAACAAAGGGTAAGGCTTCAGTCTCAGCCTTGCGTTGGCTGTGATAGCATCGTGCATGTTTACACTAGCTGTGTGTATATATATATAGACAGTAAAAATACATTTAGACGACAGTAACAGTAATTATTATATAATAAAATACATTTAAAAATAAAGAGTACATTTAATTATAATAATATTGTCGTGCCCAGCGGGGACGGAACGGAGACAAAGGCGCAGACGTCAGAGTATCAGGGAATACGGGGTTTAATTACAGGTAATGCAGGCAAAACGCAAATGGAAAATACAGTGACCGAACTGGGGAAACAAACTGAAACGTGGACTAAATACAGAGGATTAATGACAACAACCAGAAACAGCTGATCACACGGGGATTCCTTATGGGTTAACGAGGGGGCATGGCACATTGAAGAAGTGGACCATCGGGGCAGGACATATTCGTTTTTTTTTTTGTTTTTTTTTACTTTACACGTTGTTTGGATGCATTAATTTTACTTTACAAATTACTGTTTTGATAAATGTGCTTAGATGTGTTTAGTACAGTATATGCTTTTCTTGTTTTATCCGGTTCATTTTGTTTAAATGCTAAAAAAACATTTAGGTATAATTTTTGTGGGCTGGGAACCAATTAACTGGATTTCCATCATTTCCTATGGGGAAAATTCAATCATAACCCGAACTTTTGAGGGTCCAACCTGGAGTTCTGAACGGATTAAGTTCCAGTTCTGAGGTACCACTGTATACACGTATATATACACATACATGTACATATATACGTATATATAGATACATACACATATATACACACACAGTTACGCCACACTCATCAGTCTGCATTTTTTCTTCTAACAGGAGCTACAGCAGCACCTGATCTGCTACATCTGTGTGCGAGACCTTTTCTAAGGTGCCACATAGCAGGATGAAAAAAGCTAGGAGATCAGCATCAAAAGACAAGCAAACACTGATACTTTTAAGATTTATTATTAAAATACTGCTTTTCACACACAAAAATGCAAAACTGGAGACAAAGAGGAAAGACATCATACAAATATGTTGCATAAGGTAGCATAAAGTGTGGGGATCTGTGTTTAATGGCAATCTGTCTAGGGGCGACGTTCAGTCTCGACTCGATGTCCAGAAAACAGGACTACACATACAGATTGGACGAGGTTGATGGCTGTCCTAGGCCGTCCAGCAATGTTCAGCTGCTCCGCCACCTTGACGGCACCGCTACCCTCCTGTCAGCTTCCAGCACAACCACAAACCCGCCCGCCCGCGGGCTCCAGCATCGGCACCTAGACAACCAGCCGTCAGGATGGAATCCTGCTAATTTAGTTCCTAGATGAGGTGGTGGAGAGCACCTTCCGTGTGAGAACTGGTCCAGAAAAAAAGAGCTTTAAGTGAGGAGGGAAAACGACTCAGGGAAGCCTTAGAGAAGCAGTCTCAATAATATCCCTCTTACATATAAAATTTCAAAGGAAATTCTCAAAAATATACAAAAAGACAATATCCAGTGATGAAAGCCTGTTTTGCTTGTTGTTTAAAAAGGAAGTTTTCAAATCGGTTTTGGCAGGAAGGAATAATAGGCCCAAAGAGGGAGACATTATCAGTGCTAACATGATCCGACAAAGACCGGTGACAGATCGCATGCTTCAAACACTCTCGCATACAAGTACTCATACACACTGGCACTTTTAAATTCATACCCACACATACAGAGGTCCACCTGCTGGCTAAAGGGAGAAGGAGTCAAGGCAGGAATCCCGGCTGGGTGGGACGAGGAGGGGGCCAGACAGCAAGGTTCACTCATTCACCCCTCAGTCCTACTGCTGTCTTCGCGTATGGGACACCTCAGTCTCCCCCAGGAAGAAGTTTCTTAGACCCTTCCTTTACAATATGGTGGAAAGTTGTCAGATTCCACTCATGTAATCCGACAGTCAGATATCAATTTTAGTGCATTAACCAGAAAGAATAAAAACAGGCAAGAAAACTGAACCATCTGGCTTTGCTCCCTGAATCTAAAAAAAAAAAAAAAAAAAAAAAAAAAAAAAAAAAGCACTGCAGCCCCACCAGTCTGTTATCAGACGATCAGGGTCAGAATGCTACCTCCTGCTGCCAGAAGGGGGCAGCTGTTCCTGTGTCATCTCATAAGGCTGTAGTGCAATGCGGTCCGATATCCTGGGGAACCTTATCCTTAAATACTGTCCAACAGCTTTGATGATGGAAGCCAGACTGAGGCTACAGCTGCCCGCTGGCGGTGCTGATCAGCTCCTGGAAAGTGCTGTCAAAGCAGCGCTTCAGGTCAGAGTAGGTCACCACTAGGATGCTCTTCTCATCCCGCGACACCAGGCTGATCTTCTCTGGGACACCAGCATCTAGCTGCAGCGCACACACACGGGCACAGAGAAGAGTGGTTGCGGCACGGCCCGACAGCAAGGGAGAAACTACTAACTAAAAGAGCAGCGGCAGCAAATGCACAGGGCTGGTGGCTGATTTCACCCAATGGGAGATTTCACCTTGTTCAGACAGGAAACTATGTGGCTCAGGTCAATCCAAGGAGTTCCTGCTTCTGTCACCTGGTGGAACAGGTGATCCCGAAAGAGTTTCAACAGGTAGCGATCTCCGGTCTCGGACCAGGTGGGGTCTTTCTGAAACCTGCGTACCAGTGAGACCCAGTATTCCAGTGCCACTGCTAAATCCCAGTACTTAACACCTTTGAATTTTTGCACCCTAAGAATATCATTATCATTACTGTAATTACTCATATTCATAGTTGTGATGAAAACAAATTGTGATAGTTAAGAATGAGCTCACAGCTCAGACCTGAACCCAAGTTGTCTAAAGGAAATCACATGACCTTCATTTCTCCCTTGTACTTATCTATACATAGACATTTCACTGAAATAATTGAATATTTACCAGCTGGTACATTCTTTGACTTCAAAGAAGTAAATCCTAACCCAGCAGTTCTCCACTCTCTCTAAACAAGGCAAGTTGATTAAGATCAGCTGCACTGCAGAGACCAAGACCGACATACTTACTCTGGTCTCTCAGTGATGGTCCCCAATTTGGCCAGCAAGCGAAAAAGACGACCATTCTGCGTCTCCTACAAAAACACAAAGATGTACAGAGAGGCAAAACGCTGTCTGTGAATATTAAACTGACACATAAATGGGATTTTACAGAGTATCAAGAATCGGTGGGAGGCGCATGTATACCTTGGCCAGGTCCTCCTCGATGACATCACTCCTCATCTGGGAGGCGTCCAGCTGGGTGTAGAAGCGAGCGCCAATCATCGGCATGATGTCATTTACGCTGCGCAGTCGAGACTGATCAGTCAGCAGGTACCTAAGCAGCACAGTGGATAAACGGGCAGAGAGAGTGAGACCGTCAGAGAGGGAGAGAGAGAGAGAGAGAGAGACTTACATCAGTCAGGCTAGACAGGCGAGAACCTGGATTGTGCAGTTACACAACAGTCTGTCTGTGGCATCACAGAGAATCAGTCTGAAGAGCACATAGACTTACAGGATGAGATTCTTGAGGTCAGATGAGTAATTGATGGACACCAGCTCCATGGCCTTCTGGAGATTCTCTCTCTGAATTCCAGCCAGAGAGTTACAGGCCAGTGCAAGAACCACTTTGCCTAATAAGATGAGGTCTGCTTGCTGCAAAAGAAGAGAGTGTCGATCATGCAGAAACTATTCCCTGTGTTACATACACATTTCACAGACATACCTGGTATTGTGGCATCAGAGCTAGCGGGTTTGTCTGGTTGCTGTCAAATGTTAAGACGTCAAACACTCCAACACAATTCACCCGCAACCTGCAAGTATAAACCAGCATAAATGGCACCAAACTAAACATGACCCAGCGAGCATGGTTACATCTAATCAGGGAAGCCAAACTTGTTTTATTCCTATCGGTAATCCTAATAATCTTTATGCTCTGCTGAAATGGGCAGCGGAGGGCAGGTGTGTATACCTGGTCTTCCCAGTGATGAGGATCTTGCTGGGGTCCATGACCCTGCAGGCCAGACCAGCAGTGTGGATGGTGCGCAGGGCTGAGCTCAGCTGCACGATGTAGGCCCAGATGAGAGACTCGGGGAGCAGGCCGGCGTGCTGCCGGGGCGGGGGGGGCTCGTGCTGGCCTGCTGGAGACACCGACACAACCACACAAAGTCTCTCTCACACAGCTAAACCACCAGATATCGACGCTGCTACATGTGCCCACGTACGTTCTGTTCTAAAGTACCATGACGAGCAAATAGTGTCTTCAACTTATGGAAGTGGTGACAGTGGCTGCGCGTGCATTTTCATCAACAGACACTGAGCACGGACAGAGCGTACCCCATTTTCTCTTGGTGAAATAAGAGTCGGCGACGGAGTCATTAAAGTGTCGGCTGAACATGGTCTCAGCTCCTGCATGGAAATCATAGGCAAACACCAAGGCTGAGAAAGACAGTGAGAGAAGGAGAGAAGAGAGAGAGGCACAGAGGCAGAGACATAGAGAGAAACCCAATTAGAAGATTCCAAGACAGCAGTATTACAAACAAATTCAGCTTCCAGACAGTTTATCAATACATGTGCACAAGCCGCACACTCACAGTGATCTCCAAAGGCCTTGGTGGTGAAGACCTCTCTGAGAGTGACGAAATTTGAGTGCTGGATCTTCTTCCACATGTCAACCAGCAACATACACTTGGTGTTCGGCAACCTGAAACCTGAATGCATACAGCGAGCTTAAACACAAATTAGACAGATGACAGACTACACGATGCGACTAGACCGGCATAAGGCAAACAGGTCCGAAGACGCTCACTAACATTACGCTGGTCGATTGCTCAGGCAAACGTGTAGAGACACGTGTAAATGAGTCCGGTTATTAGGAGGAGTCTTCATGTGGCTCTCACCGTGTATCCTCCTAAGGCAGTAGGGCAGATCGTCTTTGCTGTTCACAGCTTTGTAACAGGAAGTGATGTAACTGAAGTTGCTTGTTTTGTGGAGTCGATTGGGTGGGGGCAACGGCTCCAGGGGAAAAAGACTATGATAGCTGTCTACTTCTGCGGGTACACCTGCAAAACAGACACTTATTATTATTGCACCGTCCACATAAGCGTGCCAGCGTAAATTAATACAACCGTTACAAGCTTCGATGTACACACCAGACTACAGCAATCACTGCATGCTTCTGTCCGATTATTAACCCCAGAGAACTTATATTAAAGATACCTGGATTCTCCGATTGGTCGATCTGTGCCATTGTGATTAAATGTCTGTTTATCAGCTCCTGAGCAATAAACACAAACAGTGAATAAGTCAATCGTGAGCATGAATCAGTTGCCAATAAACACAAAGATGACTAAGTAAAGGTAACCTTGATTGACTGATTGATTGATAGACAGACAGACCGACCAATAGATTCAAGAACACAAAGCAACTGTGATCTTAGCAAGCAAGGTAAGGTAGTAGATGGCAGTGACATGAAGGTACCTGACGTAGTTCATCCGTCATGAAGAAAGATGGAGCGTTGGCCTTGGGTTGCATGTAGGCCACATGAGGGGCGGTGGGGGGGTAGATGTGGAACGTGGGGAACACCTGCAGGGCGACAAATAAATTAATAAAGACCAGTAATGCTGCCACAGTCATGGAGATAAGTTTACATTGAAATAAAATTAATGCTGCAAAAAGTTCCTGCGTGGTAGCAGGTGTGAGATGCAACTGAGCCTGAGCCTAAACCTAAGCCTGAGCCTGCACAGTGTCCAAAGTCATGTTAAAGACTTTAGGCAAAGCTAAAAACCACATGCAGTCCCTCAGTCAAGTGTGAAACCAACCAACCTGCAACTCAGGTACAAAACCTTATGAAACTGAAAGACAAACTCCAGGGTGAATGCTCACATGCAGCTTAGTAAGCACCTTGTTTACACAGAACTGTATGGCATATGCATGTCATTTCATATCTGTGTGCAATTTGATATTATACTGATCAATAAAAATTTCTCTACCATCTGCTTTGTAAATTACAGAGACATCATTAGTACCGTGTGACTGATCGAGCGACACTCAGACACATACTGTACTATTCCTGTCAGAAATTGTACACATTATCTCAGCTGCAGTTCTATGGCTCATACAGGCATCTAGTTTTGTCTGCCAAATCTGTTAACACACACCAAAACACCTTTAACAGCAAACAGAAGGAGTGCCTTGGGTTACTTCCTCTCCTCCATTTGTGCCTTTGTCCCAACATACAATGCACCACACGTAACACACTCAATATTTAGCACCTCAACGGAAGAGTTGGTGCCTTAAAAAAAATAACAATAATAAATCGGGCATATTTTTTCCATTTAGGTTTTCACTTTACAGGACTATACTATAATTAGTTTGGTTGTACTATTCAGTAATGTGCAAAATAGTCTTGAAAACCAACACGGAAAAGAATCAAGATTGTGGATTGTGATCCAGACTGAAAAAAAAAATCACGATATAATATTTCTGCCATCGTGATCATCAGATGACTCAAATCTGAACACTCCTGAGTGCTCTGGTAAGGGCTTCTAGTGATGCTGGTATCAATAGGGCCACACTAACCCATGATGCAAAGGCACCTATGCATATACAGTTCTGAATAATTTGTTACTAAAGCACAGTCCATTCAGAGAGAACAACTGTTCAAACAATGAAAAACAGAAGCAAAACAGAGAATTATTAATAGAACCGGAACAGCAACCGGGAGCACTAAATCCCCTCCCAAGAAAGAAGACGAAAGAAGACAAATTACAAAAAATAAAGATGTATAAACATACCATCCCAGCTATAGGCACAGGAGTGTTATCGGTGTAAAAGTAGGTGGTTCCACCCACTGTCTCTTTCTGGATGACGTGTCCCGCACCCCCAGGCTCACCCATCTGGGTGTAACCAGCAGGGACAGGGTTTGGGTTGGGGGTGTGACTTCGTCGCCGCAGGACAGGGGAGGTGTGAGGTGTGATTTTGGGTGAGTGGAGTGGTGAAGAACCAGCTGAGAGCGACAGGCCAGCTGGAGTAAAGCAGACAAATCCACTACCATTAGGGATTAACAACATAGCAATGTTATTCCAGCGATGTTATTGACACATTTTGCAGTAATCAGACATTTCTGTATGTAAGAAGAGATGGCAAAGCTCACCAGAGGTGATACCCGTCGCAGCCGCTGAGCTTGGTGAGAAGAGCGTAGCCGAGAAGGCCGGCATGCTGGACTGAGATGCGGCAGGCATGCAAAGTCCGGCCGCTCCCTTCGGAACAAACTCACTGGCTGCTGGGTTTGGACCCTGGAGAAAGTATCCCACGGTCACCTCCTCCTGCTCCCCTAACCTCCATTTCTCCCATCACACTTATCTTTAAATTTGGCTACTGGCAAATTTTCGTTTTTGTTCAAACTTTCTTTCATAAATAATGATTTAAAGTGTAGCGCATAAGGCACGTTTTTCCTCATAAAGCATTTTTACCTGTTCCTGAAAATTATTCTCGCCACAAGCTCAAATCTATCTCTGCAGATGTTACCAGTAAATATTTAAGGCACTTAAAAGCAATTTTAAGCAAAGCATTATTGCATGCTGTGAATGTAAACATGGTTCAGCACTAATCAATGCTATTAGCTAGTGTGATTTAAGAGAAAAGCAGTTTGTTATTGTGGCATCAGTAACAGCAGCCAGGGTTCATTAAGACAAACTCACCTTTCTCTTCTGGGACAAGCTTAACACAGAGAAGTCATTGAAGAGAGTTGATGCAGGGGAATTTACAGGATCTAAATGAAAAAGACTTTGGCTCAAGTTCTGGCTCACTGTGATAAATTAGTTGTGTATTTCTTAAATGTTTTGAAGTTTTTGTTTTTCTGCAGAAATCAGATTCTACTCAGATTTTTTTCTACTTTTTGAAGTCCTAAAATATACAGGTAATATATACAGATACTCCATGCAATCAGGTCAGGGATGCAGTGGATACTTTTACCACCATACTGTGATTTTTATTCAGCACAAATCTCACTACATGTTTTTTTTACATTTGAGAAACTGCTCATAAATAAGTATTAAATTCCACATTTAACTTTATACTTCACATACTGCATCAGTCATTCACGTGAGACCTTACCATGTGCACTGTAGCTCTTGTCGTTAAGTAGACCAGGCATGTTGCCGCTGTTGGTCACTCTCTGCATAATAAGAGTGACACACTGACAATGAAAATACTGACCGGCTACCCCTGAAACACAAACCACCACAGAAACACAACACACCATATATCAAAACTGAAACATTTAACAAATCCTACAATTTTGATAGATGTATAAAAACCACAACCACAAAATAAATCACTATCATAATTTTAACAGCCAGACAATATAGTCTACGGCGATGGCCTTTTCCCCATCTATAAACCAGATACTTCATTATTACGCAATACAGACAAAAACAAAGCATCAGGAAACAAAGAGATAAGTTTTAGCGATATACAGTTATGCGACTTCTTCTCTGAGAGGTCCCTGGTTAGCGATGGAGCGGCATACCTGCATCATGGAGAATTTGGACTCGACAGGGCTGCCAAACCCATTGACCCCAATGAAGCTGCTACTGAAGTAGGAGTTAGTCAGGCTGGATTCGCTCAGGCCACCACCTTCCATCCCTGGGACTACAACACAAAAAGATGAACTCGAGATGAGCTCTAAAATGACCCTGGGCAATCATAAGCAGTCATTACAGAGATCCTGGTTTAACAATCGCTGCTGGGAGAGATCTGCAAAATGCACAAATGCAGCAGTCATCAATTACACTTTGTGACTCTTTGTGCAATGGTGCTGTGATCCTTGTATGCTGGCACTCGCGGTACAGCAATCGGAGTGTGAATTTGATGTGTCTGTTGTCCCGCACTGCAAACTATTGGTTTTGGAACATTATGCAACAGGTTATTCAGGAAGCAGGTGTGTTCAAAATTCATCTTATCCTTTAAATAAGGAGTTCAATTCCCATGGCATTGCGATGCCACTGTTGGGCCCTCGAGCAAGACCCTTAACCCCAATTGCCCCTGGGGCACTGCATGCGGGCTGACTCTTCACTTTCACCCCCAAATATATTCTTCTCTACCAGTCTGTATGTCTCATGGTGAGCCAGATGAAACAAGCAAAAACACTCTCGATTCCTTAGTGGATAAGATTTCAGAACTGTTCTTTTACCTACTCTGTCCATGGTACTGATTTATACACACATGTATATTGTGTGTGTGTGTGTACACATACATACATATTGGTAAGATAGACATTTAAAACCCACAAGAAAAATACATCAACTTGTGAATTTTATCGCTTAAAAACGACACACGCAAAAATAGCAATAATGTTAACCAAAATTATTAGATTTTAAAAGAGAGGTTAAAATTGACATTTTTATTAAAATCCCAATACTTCTAAAATGTAAATAATAATACAGAATTTTTTCTTGTTAATGTTCTTATGCTAGGTTCGCTACGTAATTTGCTTGCTGGGTAGCAACGAATACCAGTGCAAAATAACTTGCTAATAAAAATACTAAACTTAATTCAAATGCGTCTTCCTTCATGGCACATTAATACAATGTAACAGAATGATGGCAAAGGGTAATTTACAGGACCTAAATGTTACCCTGTTTATTTACATCGCGCTAAATCCTAACGGGCTATCAAGTAAAATCAAAGTTTCATGCTACAGTTAAGTCTGATTATGTATAAGAATATTGTACACGACCAAAAAAATACTATCTGGTGACATTATAATGCATAGACAGTTATTAAATTAAACTGCAATAGCGGTCAAATATTAGGCCTTACTAAAGCCTCGGCGTCGATTTTCACACCATGCAGAATCGAATGCAAGGAAGCCGTCTAAATTCTTGGGGAAAACAAGGTGCCTCGTGGGCCTGTGCCCGCCAAAAGTGTTGGGAGAAAATCAGGCTTACTGGTGAACAGCTGGCTCTCCAGAACCTGGTCTGCAGGTCCTACCGACTCGGTCTTTTTCGGGATATTTGCTCCTGCGCCGAGCACGGAGGCCGCCACGGCTCCTCCTAGGGGAAACGCTGCTGTAGTCCCGACAGCGCCGCTCAGGGACAGGGGGGGCGGGTTGCCCGCACTACCGTGCGCGGACAGGCCGGCGACGGACGGATCTTCGTGCAGGAATTGGCACTCGTCTCCATAAAAGCAGGTCTTGTCTTTCGCGTAATAGCGGCAAAACTTAAGCCTGGCGCCGGGTATACCGACCCCGCCGAGCCCAGCAGCCGGAGCGGGGAGCCCGCTGTTCATGGCCGCCGGAGGACGCTCAGTCAAACAGACGGCCGGCGCGCTTTCTGACCGTCACAGCGTTTCCATCAGCAAAGTGCATCTTCATCCGCTGTGTAAGAAGCGCAGCTGAAGCCTAGAAGCCCGTCCACAGACACAACACACAACGTGCCCACGGTGCAGAGCGCCGTGCAGCTCCTCCCGCGGCTGCGCGTCCCCCTTCCTAAGCTCAGATCAGCTTCCCTCCCACTCTGGCACGAACCTTACATGCCCCAGGTCGTTCAGATGCCATTAAACGACAAACTTTACACTTTATAATGTTTGAGAGAAGTAGCACAGCTGTAAAAAAGATATCGGCAGTTATGCATTTACAAGAGCAAAAAATGAAAATAACTTAATGACTGTTAATGATCTGTTTATCCTCTGATTGTTTCTATAAATGAACAGTCAGCCTGGTTTACAGTAAAGTAAAATACGAGTAACTCTTGAGGGGCACTCACAACACTATTCACAAACCTTCCTTGGGTCACTATCAAAGTGAATTTGTGTACTTAAATAACTAATGTACAATCAATAGTACGTTATTCTTTCAGTCTTAAAGTATTAAATTGCTCAAGACAGAAAACACTTTGGTGACATTTAACCGGTAAGCGTTAATTTAGCATTCGCTTTGCAATAGACAAGGAGTCCCCCACATGCACAATAATGATCTATCCTGTTAAACATTAGGCCTATATTGCATTTATAGTATTACATTAGTATGTAGGCTATTGTTTTCATCGTACTTTTAACGTAGGCCTATGTGGGAAATGGTTTCATTTACTGTGGTAGATTTGCCGAAATATAACAGCAGGTGGCGCGCGAACTTCAATATTCAGTGTAAATACGACATGGTTTGTGAAAAGTACTGTAGTAGCAGTTCTTCGTCTACTTGCCAAGTGATGCAAGTTCTGAATTTAATGTTGATTACTTTTAATGTGTAACACGTGTTTTAACGTAATGATTTAATGAAATAATTCGGGTGTGTTATTAAATACACAAATATAACTGACTTATCTTAGTTTTTGATTCTTTGAATAGATTTAAATTGTTTTGTGTATATGAGAGATGAGTATCTAATAAGTTTTAGTCATTAAATGTTTTAAGTAATATATAAAATATGCTTGTTTGTCGTTAACATGAAGGGCATATGAGCTCGAGTTTTGCACGGTTTTTTTGGTATGGAAGCCAGTCGTGACCGATATGGGTTATTCTTTGACACTCGTTAGAGTGCCGTTATGGCTTTTAGACACAAGGGGCGCTATAAAGTCCTTGGTATGAGATTGTATTTGCGGTCCCCAATGAATAGGTAAATCGACAGTACATTACTTTCTAAGCATACTCTGTTATATTTATAGTCATATATTCAACTGTATATATAATCCGATATTGCACGTGTTCTTCAACAGGTTACATGCTGGGAACTTGTGGTTTGTGGAGTGATGTTAAGTTATCAGCGAAAGCGGTATTCTGCACCAAATGAAAGGTAACCTATTAGTACTATTGATGTACTCAGCAGCTGTAGTCTTTACGACATTTCAAGTGTTAATGTACAAGGATTTTACGACGACGTTTCTGTCACTGACCAGAGTGTGCGACACTAGAATTTGGCAATGATGTGCTAACCATGGACCGGCTCCGTGCCTCTTCTCATTTCCAGATCACTTTCTTGTTATGACATCTCCTTAAAAGACTGCCAGAAAGGGTCCCTCACCTCTCCGCTAAATTCAAATTAATGAATGCGACCCCCACCCCACCCCCTTCTCCACAGTGAAAGGAGGCCAACAATTTAGCAATTTCTGCAGCTTGTGTCATGCTTCATGACTAATTCCCATATTTAAATGTGAACGGGCAAAGCCGGCCTATTTGACTGCAGCCAAGCGCGCTTTATCAGGTCAGAAAGACTTCAATAGCGGCAAGGGTAGGAGGTGGTTGGAATTGTTTAACTGTGCAAAATTCAATCAAAAAGAGAAATTTAAAGACTGCTCAAGTTTGGCGTAAACTGAAAAATACATCCAGACGGAAACGCGAGTCTAACTTTTCTTTTCGGTCGGTGGTATTCTTATTCCTTCTTTATATCGCTTACAAAGGTTAACACTTGAAAGCGCAGTTTCAGTCAGCGCGGTTCATTATTTATCGACCCTTGACATTGCAGGTGCAAACTGAAATAAAAGGATTGTTTTCTCATTCATTGTTTCATTGCTTAATTACATTATTTACTAATAAAGACGGAATGACGATTTCATAAAGACGAAGCTACAACTGATAGGCTATGTTTCTTTTTGGCAAATTATTAGAGTCAAATTATTTTGGAAATCCATAGAGCGCTTGATGCATATATAAAGATGAGATATTTGCATACTAAAATAAGTGTACATAATGCACTCCCTGCACAGTAAGTGATTTGAAAGACATGACCTTTTCTCATAGCATAGTCAAATTCAGCTGAAATGAGTTGACGCGATGTGACGGTTTGACGGCTGAGGAGGGTTGTGATTACAAGGTCATGATCGATGATTGCGCCGTCAGGACGAATTTCCTGACTGGATGCCTCGCCACAATCGGGGCTATTAGGCATATCCCCCCGGTTAGTTTGCTTCCTACCCCGACCGAGCTATACGGGCGTTCTATAACAGTTGTTTTCCAGTTGGCCCAAACCGTATTTGAGCATCATAAACTGACGAACGAGTTATCGAATTGTTTATATGTTACTGAAAATTACCAGTGACACCGTACTTCTTGATTTTATGGACAAAAAAATGTTTCAAGTAAAAAAAGTCACGCCCAGCGCCATTTACCAACTTATTTATAGGGTCTACTACATTTGAACGAAACAATCTTCAAATGAATGCTAGTTTTATTGTTGTTTAGTTTTATGTAAGGGAAGAAATATTTTTGTTTTGTTCATTTCAATTTTTAAACAGTAAGAAAACGAAATTGATCACATGCAACAAGTTATGTTTTAAAAGGAATAACAACAAAAGAACCAAATAAATTTAAGTATTCCATTTTCCTATTTGCACTGTATTATATTATATTATATTATATTATATTATATTATATTATATTATATTATATTAT
>JAODUD010000048.1:6956618-6970487 GCA_026784285.1 Stomatorhinus walkeri | reverse complement strand
TATGTATGTATGTATGCTGCCATTACCAAAACCAATTGCTTAATTATATAAAAAAACGTCCTTTTCTTTTAGAATGAATACGAAATGCTCCAAAATAAAAAAATAAATGACGGCACAAATGTATTCCTGTAGTAATATAACATTTCCAGTATTGCAGCTTTTTTTGTTAGTATCTATTGTGATTTCCGCATCTAGTTCTTAGATGAATTCTGTGTAAGTTGTGCGCCTCACGGCAAGCTATGTGTGGATCCAATATTCCTTTCATTTATATTTCAATACTACCACATGCAAGTAACAAACAAAGTAAAGAGAAGGTTGCATCTATAGACACTTTGTTTTCCTTGTACAATATCGATAATTATAACCTTAATTTACTAGCTTTAAAACCATATTATATATTATGAAAACGGGAATTCAAGTAAAATATTCAAACAAATTTCGTATTTTGAAAACATCTGTATACATTTAGTTTTTTTTATTTACCAGAAACGGCTTAAAATTAATGACGAAACCAGTTAACTAGTGTTGCAACCAAGTTATTCTTAAATGTATGTAAAGCTTGTTTAGTAGTGAATTAATATATTTAGACGGCAGTTTATGCATGTCTATAACCTTTACCGAAAGATTAACATACTATTACCTACGGGTTACGAAGAAAGAGCTAGTAAATGCTTAAAAACACATAATTTGTTTTTTTTATTCGAGATTCAGAATTTGGAATATTAAAATGGATTTGAAATGTATTCGTGTGTGTCAAATAGTTCTTACGGTTTTAGAAAATAATCAATACGGTAAAAAAAAAAAAAAAAACCTTCTTTCGCTTTAATTTTGTCAATCTGTAAATGTCATAGAATCTGTATCTTTCCGGCACAAGTCAGTGAAAAACTAAATGCTATATCTGGCTACCGCAGGAATATGTAAAGCAGATCATCAACAGCGGTTTGTCTCTGTAAATCCGCCGCTATGCAATTACTGGGACCATCGCGGCAGCCTTCGATAAGGCAACCCAAAACCACAGCGAAACTATTGAAATACATCCAATGAGAGAAACATTGCGTCATCACCAAGTGACTTGAATCGTCATAATAGTGCGACCTCTTTCGTCATCATCGTGAGACTTTCGATGTACAGGTCGGAATATCTAGTAACGTTTGGGGGGGTGATGTCCCTTTAAGTTATCTACGAGTATTACTTTGTTAGTTTCAGTTTTGTTTCACTGAGACGTATTTTTATATCATGATACTGTGGACTCAACATCTCGTCTAAACTAAGAACGTGCTGCAACATAATTAAGAAAAGCGTGGCTCCAAGGTGGTTCATGTTGGGGAAAAACAGTTTTTCCTTTGTTGTACTTATTTTTTTTTTTTGCTTAAATCACTAAATTACTGTATAGGTAGTCTGCTTCATAACAGAGTATGTAATATGTACCTGGATTCATTGTTAACCTTTGTTATTGTGGTTCCTTTCAGCATGTCTGTCTGCTGCCTAAGATGGAGCAAAGCAGTAGTGCAGCTGTTTCACTCACCATTCAGCCTTTGGAGGCCAGAGGTGTTTCCACAGCGCTATGCGTCTAATAACCTGGGCAGCTTCCTGTGGAGAACAAGTATCACTGGGCTGCTCCGTCAGAGCTCTACAGACTCTGGTGGGGTGGGGAGTGTAGTAGGAGAGGGTCAGTCTGACAGACAGCAGCAAGACCCACGAGCACGTACCACTGTGAGCAGCGTCGGGCGGAAAATTCATCATCGCCACCTGCAGGTGATAGGGGCCTCTGGAGAAGACCTCGGCACCATGCACAGGGCAGACGTAATACGGCTCATGGACCAGCAGGGCCTCAAGCTTGTGCCAATGGACCAGAACCAGCAGCCACCAGTGTACAGATTGATGACTGGGAAGCAGATTCATCAGGAACAACTGAAACTGCGGGAGAAGCAGAAAAACAGGACAGGTGTGTGCTTGGCCATCACAGACCCTGTTACCTGTCTGTATATCTGTGTATTCAGCTATGCAGTATTTTTTCTCAGCTGCACAGCTCTGCCTCTTTTCCTTGACCCCATACAGGCCCTGTGGTCATGAAGGAGCTGGTCTTCTCCACAGACATCAGCCACCATGACCTGGACACCAAACTGAAGCAGGTTCAGGGTTGGTTGGAGAAGAAGCACCACGTGCGCCTCACTGTTCGGAGAGGGAATAGCCAGTCTGCAGAGCCTGTGGTGAGGACTCCCAGTCTGACTTCATTCACCTACTGGGATTTTTCCTGTATGTCCAGATCAGCTAATTACGTGTTCCATTTGCATTGGGATCCGATTTTGGGATTCCAAGATTACGTCACATCTGCTAAAAACTCAGGAAAACATCGAATGTGTTCCATTTGCTGCAGAAGTAGCAATACCATGGACCCATATGAAAAAGCAAGATTTTTTACTTTACTTTTTTACTTGTTGGATTTAAGGTACCTCAGTTTAAATGGTCTTTATATCCATTCACTTACAATTAGCCTGAACTACCGTAAATCTGACAAATAATCAGACTAATCATGAAATCCAATTATAGCCCGGTTAATTGCCGTTAGCAATATCAGTTAACACATTACGCGCGGTGCTTCACGTATAAAACTCTGTAGCAACACGTCCACAGATAAGTTGGACGGTATAGTGTGTGCCACCAATTAATGAGCCACAAATGAGAAGTAGTGCTTAAAAACTACAACCTTTCCTTCTGTTGATAAAGGGCGCAGCCATCTTGGATTCTGAACTTTGGATCCTCTGTGCTGACCGAGATATGTCTCGGATCTCTGAGAAACAGGAGCGCGCATTTTGTCACTTCCAGCTTCAAAACTCGGAATCCGACACGGAATTCGAATTCTGAGGGCAAATGGAACGCACCATAATACAGGGATGGGGAATCTTATCCAGAAAAGGACATTTTATATGTGGGTTTTTGTTGCAACTTTGCATGCATATTGGTCTTTTGCGGATAACATTGGCAACCCCTGAACCAATATGACCCAATAGTATACACAGTGGTGGCTGTGGTTCACGAATGCTGTGGTCTACAAACAATTTGGTTCGTGACCAAAAATGTAGTGAAAAGATGCATTGGTTCACATACAAAATTTGGTCTCCATGTCTCTCTCTGCTCCTGCGATGCCTCAGTCTGCCTGTCACACACTATGTTTTGTTTTCTTTAGTTTTTACTATAAAGAAACAAAAAAATAATTTAAAATTATTATTTGGTAGGCTTGTGAACAAATTAATTGGATTTCAATACTTTCTTAAGGGAAAAATTGTGTTCATGAAGCACAGGCACCACTGTACATTGTGACTATTTGCATCTCTGTTCATACCTTATGTGAACTTGAAAAGCTCATAAACAATTTACATTGTTTGATTTTATGGATACCATTTTTAGTAATAGTTCTCTAATTTCATATTTCAACACAGTTATAATAATAATAATAATCAGTCCTTTATTGTCCCCGTGGTGAAATTCCTTTTATGTCTTCCTCAACTTGCTCTTTTGTAGAGCAAGCTGTCCACAAAGGGCAGCCACCTGTTGGGGCGCCCAGGGAGCTGGGGGTTAAGGGCCTTGCTCAAGGATCCACAGACAGGCTGAGGCTGGGTTTGAACCGGCGACCTTGAGATTACAAGCACACAGGCTTAGCCCACTGAGCCACATGCTGCCCTGTTTTGACAACTCTCCCCATGTTCGTGTGGGCTCCAGTTTCCTCCCACGGTCCAAAAGTGTGCAGGATAGGTTGATTGGCGAGTATAAATTGGCCCTGTAGTTGTGTGAGTGTGCGCGCTCTGTGGAGTGCAGGCAACTGCCCAGGGTAGGTTCCCGTCTGAGCCCCTTGATCCCCTGACAGGCTCCGGTCCCCCCAATGGATGGATGGATGGATGTGTACAGGCTCATTCACCAATAACCTAAGATTATTTGTAATCAACAATTGGATATAAAAGACAACTTTATAAGCATGCACATCTATGTTGGGATATATCCACTAGGGCTGGGTCAAGGGTTGCTAAATAAACACGGTTGTGCTGTTTTTGTACAGACCACCTCTTTGGGAGTGCTGATGCTTTTTCACACAAATGTACTGTTTTGTGACTTCAGGAGCTGGAGCTGGAGCAGATGGTGCAGGGCCTGGTGGGTGGATTTGGTTTTGTGTCTCGGCCTCAGCTCATCCGGGACGGTAAGGCAGCCATGTGCATCCTGCGACCCCCATCCAAAAAGGAGCAGCTACAGTCCAAGACCCCATTGGAGAGAGACCCGTCTGGTCCTGCAGCCTCCGATCAGTCCCCACCTGGGGTGAAGTCATCTCCAGAGTAGTGATCTTTCTGTAATAAAGTGTGCAAAACAGAGTTCGTGTGTGCGTCTGTGCCGGATGGGAAGCTGTCGCAGCAGAGATGCGAGTGGCCAGCCGCCTTCTGGAGCTCGATCAGCTGGATTCTAAGCCTGTGCCGTGGCAGAGAGGTGAATGTGGTACATCGTACATCAGCCTCAGGACCCGACTCTTCTGTGGCCTGTACCATGGCTGTACAGCTCGTGTCTGAATCATTAATGAATTCCATTTACCTGTTGATGTTCTAAGTTAGAACTAAAGGTTAACATTTAAGAATGTTGTTTAGTGGAAAAGGTTTTAAGTCTAGGTTGTGGTATTAATAAAGCAAACCATCCAGTCCCCAGAATTATGAACTTTATTCATATAAAACAGTTTTATCTAGAAAAAAAGTTCAGTAATTTAGTCACTTCTATGAAGATAAAAAATTTATCTATAAATAAATCATTGAATAAACCTGCATGTCAATTTTTGTTCAGGATGTTGTACTTCTGTAACTGACACTTTTTTCTCAAGTACATTGGGTGCAGGAGGTAATATACAAAAAACATTGGAAATTTAATACAATTGATCCTGAAACAATTACATGAAAAAAAATAATGTTTAAGCTCTTGGTTGTGACATACAGACAACTAAGCTTAGGAGGATCGATAAAAATCCTGAGAGCAGACAGCGTGTTGGTAAAGTCATTGTGAGAGGGACCTCCTCACATATGAGTGTCCAATAACTATGTGGTCTCTCTGGAAGAATGGACAGTCTACAATATATGTTGGATCCATTAGACTAATTAATTCTGAGTTGGAGTGATGCTAGGTGGTTTGGTGCCTCCTTACTACAGTGCTACATGCTATTCCACAAAGCAGGATTTTTCCATTAGCCAGACAAGCCAAATTTTAGGATTTTCTATTAGGAATGTCTCTTACCTTTCTTCCTATTGGAAGGATTTCACATTTGGCTTAAGTTATCCAGCTAACTGGGAAATTCTGCTTTGTGGAAAACCCCCCAAGATTTAACCACTGTGGAACCACAGAAACACAAACAATTCCATTTCCCAAGCTCCCTCATCTATGTTGGAATGTATACCATTGTGCAGTAGATTGCGTTGGTCTTTATGCAGGTGTTTGTGTGTGCATATTTGAGAGAATGAAGTCCGTGAATGTGTATGTGGCTGTTAGTGTGTGCGTGTAATACAGTGATTGTTTTTCCTTCAGGCTCTGTCAGTACATTGGCTCAGAGCCAGATGGCTATACACTCTACTGTTGTTATGCAGATGGCTTCAGCTCTAATAAAGCCTTTATTAATCCGCTGCTGCCTGATGCATAGTATTCCTGTAGAATCCCAAGCTTACTGTATTTATGTAGCATAAGCTGTCAGCAAGACTTGTTTAACCGTTTTTCTCTAGTTCAAACTGTCTGCAAGGTTCTGCGTTTGCTCTAATAGAAGCTACCTAGATGATTCTGCATTTAGTACTACTAGTTCAGTACAGGCTGTTCATTAGACTCCATTTGTCCACTACCGACTGTCCATAATATTGTTGGATGTACTTTTATACAAGGGTTATTCTGCGTTTACCATATCATTTCATTAAAAGCTGTCCATAAGACACTGAGATAGATTAATCTTGGGATGCCTCCAATGACCTTCCTGTGACCTAAGCAGAAGGACTTGCTTCCTAAATCTTACAGGTCATCTGGAAAGAAGCAATTAAGGTTTCATCTTGGCAGGAATTTAACTCAACACTGACCTCTATGGGCCAAATATGAAGTTTACAGAATGACCAGTAAAGTGAGTGGAGTTTGTAGCCACAAATTCTTTGTCACTGCATGTTAAACTGAAAACAATAGATTTTACCTGCTGCAGTATGGATGAAACAAGTCTGTTTCATCAGGCACTTCAGATGCAATACAGGTTTTTGTAACCAAGCATTCAGTAATCATTTTATTATTCTATAATGTATTCTAAGTTAAGTACCAGAGAGGACCCACATTATTAGGGACACCCAGAGAGTACCAGGTAGGACCCACATTATTAGGGACACCCAGATAGTACCGGGTTGGACCCACTTAATTAGGGACACCCAGATAGTACCGGGTTGGACCCACTTAATTAGGGACACCCAGATAGTACCGGGTTGGACCCACTTAATTAGGGACACCCAGATAGTACCAGGGAGGACCCACATTATTAGGGACACCCAAATAGAACCAGGTAAGACCCACTTTATTAGGGACATCCAGATAGTACAAAGGAGGTCCCACTCTATTAGGGACACCCAGATAATATCAAGGAGGACCCACTCTATTAGGGACACCCAGATATCAAGGAGGACCTACTTTATTAGGGACACCCAGATAATATCAAGGAGGACCCACTTTATTAGGGACACCCAGATAGTACAAAGGAGGACCCACTCTATTAGGGACACCCAGATAGTACCGGGTAAGACCCACTTTATTAGGGACACCCAGATAGTACCGGATAGGACCCACTTTATTAGGGACACCCAGATAGTACTGGGTAAGACCCACATTATTAGGGACACCCAGATAGTACTGGGTAAGACCCACATTATTAGGGACACCCAGATAGTACCGGGTAGGGCCCACATTATTAGGGACACCCAGATAGTACCGGGTAGGACCCACTTTATTAGGGACACCCAGATAGTACTGGGTAAGACCCACATTGTTAGGGACATCCAGATAGTACAAAGGAGGACCCACTCTATTAGGGACACCCAGATAGTACCGGGTAAGACCCACTTTATTAGGGACACCCAGATCGTACCAAGGAGAACCCACTCTATTAGGGACACCCAGATAGTACCGGGTAGGACCCACTTTATTAGGGACACCCAGATAGTACCAAGGAGGACCCACTTTATTAGGGACACCCAGATAGTACCGGGTAGGGCCCACATTATTAGGGACACCCAGATAGTATCAAGGAGGACCCACTTTATTAGCGACACCCAGATAGTACCAGAGAGGACCCACTTAATTAGGGACACCCAGATAGTACCAGTTAGGACCCACTTAATTAGGGACACCCAGATAGTACCAGTTAGGACCCACTTAATTAGGGACACCCAGATAGTACCAGGTAGGATCCACTTTTGCCTCCTGAGCAAAGGTAGGTAGGTAATTTGTGCCTTCAGAGAAACTTTTTTTTTGCGTGCCACAGTTATACTAAGCTGGTATGTTTTATTGTAGCAGTTATGGTCTTCCCATTAGTTTTAGCAAGTCTGACCATTCTCCTCTGACGTCTCTCATTAATGGCATGTTTGTGTCCACTGAAGTGCCACTGGCTGAATGGTTTTTGATTATTGTGCTGTTCTCAGTAAACACTAAACACCACAGAGTGTGAAAATCCCAGGAAACTGGCTGTTTCTGAGATGCTGGACCACCATGTCTGCCACCAACAATAATATCAGTCTGTAACTCTCTTAAGCGAGGTGTCTCAGCTGTTCTACTGCTGAGCCAAACAGGAAGTAAACAGGGCAGTGGTTCAGATTGCTGTGCCTGTGATTGGAAGGTTCTTAACCCCAACTTGTCCTTGTTTTCTCAAAAATGTTCACCACTTTGGATAAAAACATCGACTAAATAAAGTGTAAAGGGAAATGCAAAACTCGACACATTGTAGCTACTTGCATCAGGTTCAGTGTTAATGCTTGTGAGTGTGATGTGTTTTCAGCATATATGAGTCTCGCTCAATGTTGCCAATCAGTATATAACTGAATAAGTGCAGAAACAAAATACAATCATTATCCACCTCTATATGAGTGTGTTTGCCACACAAAGGAGAGCAAGATGGGATATGTGGAAAACACATTCAAGACTTGACATGCTTGTGCAAATGGTACACTGGTGGCCAAAATTGTGGCAACACCCAGCATTTCTGGCATCACACTTAAAACAAAATAAACAAAGAATGTTTACACATATATATTGCACAATTAAATAAGTAACTTTAGTAACAGTTGAATAAAGTTTTGCAATCTGTAAAAACTGGACGTATTTCAAAAATTTTACCCACTAGTATAAATACTTTTAATTTTACCCAAGCTGAGTGATAATCGCTCTTAGTGTGTATGATTTGTAGTTGGCATGATCATGTTGGAGAGAGGCTTTTAACACTTGATGCAGAATTGTGGTCTTCAGTGCTGTGTGCTGGCGTTTGTACCTCAGTCGACTTTCCATTCTATTGTGGGTCAGGGTTAGAAGCCACCCACCATGACCAGTGACATGTGACCCTCATGTGACCCTCATGTGAGCTGGTTTCCCTGGCGACCAGCTCTCAGTGTCTACAGTAACCCCCCTCAGGCCTCACATGACCAGATTTTTCATAGCACACATTCACAAGCATTTAGCTGCTCATTATCCCATTTTAGCACAATAAGCGTCACATCCAATTACATGCTGCCAGTGCAGGCCTTGGATCCATGTAAAAATGCCCGTGCACAGACCAAGAGACGTCACTGCAAAGTAGACAGAGTCATCAGCAGAGTGGTGGACAGGCAGCAATCTAGATGACAGTAATGTCGATTAAACGCAGGCGGCTTTTGCAAAACATTCAAACGTGAACATAACATTTCTTTATTTTTCATGCCGCTTTTATCCAACATGGCCTGCAGACATTATGAAAAGTGTAGCGTGTGCAGTTCAGCTTTTCTCCAAGCAGCAGGTTTAACCAGCCACTGAAATACACTGTCAGCAAAATTGTGCACACACCTAGCATTTTTGGCATCACGCTTTAAAAATTACTGCAGGAATATTTGGCAGTACTGCTTATAAACATATACTGGATGATTCAATATGTAACGGGAGCAACAGGTGTATAAAGTCCTGCAATCTCTAAAAATTGGAAATGTTTTCACAATTTTGGCCACTATTGTCCATTCTGCCCTCTTCAGAACCAGTAGCATCAAGAAACACAGCAGTCTTGGCAGGAGCTTCAGTTCAGCCACTGAATGCCAATTATATATACGCTGATTATATATACCCTGATTATATATATGCTGATTATATATACCCTGATTATATATACGCTGATTATATATACACTGATTATATATACACTATATATATATATTATGTAGTTCCTGGTCACCAGCACTCAAGGCTCAAGTTCACCACACTGTAAATTGAACCAGAATTGAGGTTATATAATGAGTGCATGAACATTTTTAGCTCCATCCGAAGGGAATTAAATGTTTACTTGGAAACCAGAGTCATTTCCAAGGCCAAGGACAATGAGTTGGGAACAAGAAAGAGAAATTTTATCTAGTTCAATTACTAAAGAAACAGAACAAAACATAATTTTATATAAGTACTGTATATATGATCAACATGCAGAGAATTGGTTACCTGACCGTCGGCCGTCGGCCCCAAGTTTGTCATAAGCCACAGACGTGTCAGGATTTGGTGTTTCTCAAATAAGCCACTGCCTGGATGTTTCCCTGCCCTGTGCCCTGCGCTGCTCAGCTCCCTGGCCTCTACTGGAGAAGCAGCTGGAAGATGGATGAAGGAAGGTGGGTATTATAAAATACATGAGGATCCCTGTGTGCCACAGCTTGTCAGAGTTGTGCGATACTGTGTAGGATTATGGGTAAAACAGTGTGATCCTGAAAAGCATGATGGGTGAAACTGTGTGATCCTGAGAAGGACTATGGGCAAAACTATGCGATCCTGAGGAAGATGATATTTTCAAAAATCCCAAATGCACGACTATGTGTGGTCAAATGAAGAATTCCATATAAGGATAAAAAATAACGTAAGGGTCAGGTGTACAGTTTTACCCAACAGAACCATGGCAGACAAAGGAATTAAATAGAGTCCAGTATTTACAGTTTACTCTGCTTGTGTTGTTTTTGCCCGACAAAGGTGCCAGTGATTGGACCCCCAGTCTGGGAGAGAGGTGCACTCAAGTAGGCCGAGGCCTTTGTGACGGATGCCCCTCCCTGGACCACAGGCACTGGGCTAATCACATTAGCACCAGGCTAAAGAGACGGGAAGGAGACAGTGCAGTGAAAGCCAGGGTGCGAGGCACGACTAATCTCGTTAGGGCACGGAAAAGGGAGACGCCGCTGCTGCACAGTGGCTGAGAAAAACCTCATTTTCCCAGGAATGAGTTCACCTGTATGGTAACACAGAAAGTTGCCCTTTTGATGCTTATTATGCCAAACAATTGCACTTGGCACGTACCAATGGGGGTTTTCGAGGCACTGTTTATTGTCGTGATATTTTTAAAAAAGGAGACAGACAGTGCATTCCATTAGATCTGCTTTCATGCTGCAGCCAAACGGGCCTTTTAAACCCTATGGTACAAGGCTTTTAAACAGAGCCCCCAGTAAGTGGGCGGGGGCCAGGGGGGGCGAGGCATGAATAAAGCTTACTTTATGTCTAATTGTAAGCGCACCCGAGTTCAACCTTAATGCAAACCTTAGCAACCAAGAAGACAATGGGATGTTCTCCGTAAAAGCATTTCCTGCTGAGTAATCCAGGCAGATGCTGCTAGAAGGACATTCCGCGGACGGGGGCTGGCACCGGTGGAACACGGCCACCATGGCGCTGCCCAGCCTCACGGTCGAATTCTTCATCCTCCTTGGCAACGGCGGGAAAATGAGCCGTCAGTTTGCATTCGTCAAGTTTCCACTTAATCTCACACCCTCCTTTCTTTTCTTTTTCCTTCTGTTTTTTGTGTGGGATGGATTAAGAGAGGTGGTAAAACCGTGTTTTTAATGTGCAGGAGATGTGCAGTGCCACTTAAACTGCTAAGACACACGGAGTCCTGGATGTGGCCTTGCCATCCCCATAGAAAGCAGTGCATTCTGGGAAATGGGCTGACAGAAGATTCTGACTACATAATACAGCAGATGCAACTCTTTCAGACTTCCACCTGCGGCAGTGTTTGTGCTGTTAATTTTAAGAGGATCTCAGTGAGACAGACACATATAGACTTGGATTTTTAAACCAAGTAAAAAAGGAACAGATCTGTACAAGTCCAAATCACAGACTCCGTGTATACAAAGCACAGCAATGTTTTACCTGACCCTAACCATAACCCACATTCTCACACACATTCTCACTTACACATCACATCAACAAAAACACAGTTTTTCAGTTCACAGATACCAACATGCACACGGCAACATTCAAACAGAGACAGTCACAGTCCTAGTCATCTTATGTATTTGGTTAGATTTCTGAGCACAAAACCAACATTTCTTGGATACCATTCGCATCCATTACAAATTATCTATCACAGAGGCTGTATCGGGGATTTATTTCACATAATAATTGGTACTTTATCGACCCCCATAGGGAAATTTTCTTCACCCCCCCTCCTAACTTACTCTCTGTAGGTGAGATCAAGCTGATTGCAAAGGGCTGCCACCCATAGGAGCACCCAGGGAGCTGGAGGATAAGGGCCTTGCTCAAGGACCCACAGACATGCTGAGGTCGGGCTTGAAATGATAACCTTCGAATCACAGCTCACTGAGTCACAGGTCTCCCACATTTGTTCTTAGATGGTGTAGATATAGTGTAGTTCAGTGTAGATATAGTGTAGTTCAGTGTAGATGTAGTGTAGTTCAGGGTTTGCAGATTTCCCTTCAACACACACCATAGCTAATTACCAAGTCTTAGTGTGTTTGAACAGGGAATTCTGTAAACTGTGGTAGATTCTGACTCTCCAGGACAAGAACTGGGAAACCCTGGTGTTGCTGATGTCGAGGTGGTGAAGGTCTTTGTTAGATCAGCTTCCATGAAAACACCTCTGTGTGGCTCTGCAGGTTAAAGCTGGATGCCTGTAGTTAGGAGGTTGCTGGTTTAAATCTCATAGCTGGTGGGAATCACACCACCCTTTTCGAGTGGTGATCAGAGTTAGAGAACAAGAGAAGTTTCTGTAATATACAAAGTCACAGTTTATCTGAATTCAAACTTATTTTAACTTGAATAGAAGAGATATATTCGAATCATATTTCATCAGTGAAAGCTATTCCACGTCACAAAATAAATGGTTTAAACAAGAAATCTGAAGAAGGCATGTGATCAAATTAGAGAACAGTTGTTTTTTTTAGAAGAAGCCATCAAATGAATTCTGTAAACTTATTTTGATGGATACAACTTTCAGTAATTAATAGGAAGCATCGCCCTTGCTTTCATTGACATCAGTATGCCCAGGAAATAATCAATTTCTCACACTGCTCTGATTTGATGATAACTTAAGGCTATGTTAATAATTTATAAACACGTTCATAACAAATATCAATGCATTCATAAAGCACTATAACCATGGCTATAAATATTTATGAAAAAGCATGACACGTTATAGCCATCTGTATTTTGCATTATGAATATTTCATGAATCTTTCAGCTATAATGCACTACAGACACTTTTATAATGCATTATATTGTTGGCACGAGCATTAAGGATGCTTTGTACTGTATTAAAAGGGTATCTATAGTGTATCATAGATGAGAGCTTCATAAGACATTTATGCATAATACACATGTCTATAATGTGTTATGCCTTTTTATAAATATTCAGTAACGCTCTGCATTAACTACATAATGCTTTTATATTCCATTCATAAAACGTTTAGTACACCTTCATAATGTATTCATTAAGTATTCAGAAATCATTCATAAACATCATGCATGTATACCTTAACATCCTAACATCCCTTAACAGCTGTAATATACATTAGTAATAAAATTATATAATAATACCATACATTATAATTATATAATCATGAAATGCTTGTTATTAATGTATATTAAAGTTGTTAAGGGATGTTAGGATGTTAAAGTGCACTTGCATGCTGCTTATGAATGTTCTATGAATGCATTATGAAGGTGCACTGAATGTTCTATGAATGCATTATGAAGGTGTACCTAATATAAAACATTACCAAATATTCACAGCCACGTTTATAATGCATTATGAATGTGTTTATAAGTTACTAAAAAACATGGCCTTAAGTTTTACCAATTTAAGAACATAAGAACGTAAGTAATTTATAAATGAGAGGAGTCAATTCGGCCCACCGAGCTCGTTTGGGGAGAACTTAACTAATAGCTCAGAGTTGTAAAATCTTATCTAGCTTTGATTTAAAGGAGCGCAGGGTTTTAGCTTGCATCACACTAACATACTCTATCTACAAAAGAAAGAAAGAAGTGCTTTCTCAAATCCATTTAAAAATGTTCTCCCACAATTTACACCTATGGCCATGAGTTCTACTATTTACACTAATATTAAAGTAGCCATTTGGCTGAACAGCATCCAGACCTGATAGAATCTTATATACCTGGATCATGTCCCCCCTTAATCTCCTTTGCTCAAAGGCTGAACAGATTCAGCTCAGCTAACCTCTCCTCATAAGATATTCCTCTAAGACCAGGAATCATTCTTGAACCCTTTCCAAAGTAGCAATGTCCTTTTTAAGGTATCGTGACCAAACCTGCACACAATATTCTAGGTGGGGTCTTACCAAGGAATTATATAATTGTAGCATCACCTCCCTTGAC
>JAODUD010000048.1:6933771-6950959 GCA_026784285.1 Stomatorhinus walkeri | reverse complement strand
CAAGCACTCACGCCGACCGAAATAAGAAATAAAACAGCCACCCACGTAAACACGTAAACAGTTAAAGCACGCAAACAACATTATCCATTTCACTCCCACCTGAATGACTGGCAAGTGGACCCCAGTAACAGGTGTTACAGGCTACATATAATATGTATTATTGCATCATTATTGAAATTATATGATGCATTCTGTATGTTCAAGCACTTATATACATCCCCATATTCATGAAAATGTATGGAGTATAAGCTAAACTGTATTTAAATTTGCAGTACAGTGACAGGCAAAGGATTCCTTCTTTCCCATTTTTTTGCAATGAAGCCAAAAAATATTCTGGGGCAATTTATCTCCATGGTTACACGTCACATGACCAACAGTAGGACCTGACATCCCAGAAAGGACCATCTGTCTCATAAGGTGGAAGTAGCCTGTAACCTGGGGCCATGGAGAGGACCATCTGTCCAAAAGCCTGGAAATGGACAGGCCCTTTAAGCCCAGACAGCATGGACCTGGCAGTTCCTATTGCCCTGAAAGGAAGATTCTGCACAGTTCTGAAAAATCCCTGGAAAAATGTCAATGAAACGTCACAAACACACCTGGCGCACACCTGCAACTGGAGCAGAGCAGTCAGACTTGCTTTATCAGCTCATTTCATTACAGGCATTAATCTTCCAGGACATATTAGGCGAGCTAGAGAGCTGGATAGCTAAACTGGTTAGAAACTGCTGCTAAAGATTCAAGCTTGCGTCTGTTTTGTAGTTTTTTTGGCCAGTTAATGTTCAGCCAAGGGGCTGATTAGTTCAGTCAGTTAGAGATTGGGCTGTTGTCTATCTCTCTGGGTTACGCTTTGTACTCATCTCCAAATGCTTTGATGGTTCTCCTTTAGGATTTCCTGGAAGCTGCTTGTACCAGCTGCATAATTAATAAATTCATAACTAAGAACTCAAAACTTACTCAATAATTTCATGCCCATAGAAAGTGGTTTTGGTTTTGTGCAGGACAAGAACTTTGGAGAATAACCATGTATAGAAGTAATGCAACATAACAGACAAATGCCATATATTATGCAATATAGCCAAATACACCAAAAACATTGTCCAAGAATACTTTACAATATAATGCATCAATAGTGCAATACAGCATCCTGTGTTATCCATGACCTAACAAACAATAAATACAAGAAGTTTTACCGTTGTTAGGTTATACTCAGTACATAATAAAATGAGTAAAAAACACATTTTATTCCCTAGACAGTTAAGTTAAAATATCAAGCACACTGTCATTTATGGTCTGAGGCAAGCGGTTAAGCTTAACGAACCCCCCACCCCGAGGTGATGAGGTGTTGAGTAGCTTAGCCCCCGCCAGGCCAGGTCCCTCCTGACTCGCCAGCGCCATCCTTTAGGGTGTGGCCTCTGCCTCCATTGGTTTAGCTGCATCCGCCTGCTTGCACATTAACAGCTAGTTGTCCAGCAGGCAGATCTTCCCACTTTGCTCCAACTACACAGCTCCTCCCTCACGCGCCCTGGGAATTTAAATGCTCACCGTCCTGCAACACAAGAGCACAAGTGAGTTTTTCCTTTTAAGTTTCTGAAAAGTATCCATTATATATTTATTACATAATATATGCAGAAAATGATGTAATGCTATTACAGTTAGTCATATTGAGAAGTGAGTTAAGTCACATTAATGTGAGTTATAATAATTATAGGGACTATGGGACTCTTCCAGTGATATCTTTACTGATATCTTCCGTCTGTATCTAGGCTACAGGCAGTTCTTCCAGTGATATCCTTAATGATATCTTCCGTCTGTATCCAGGCTACAGGCAGCTCTTCCACTGATATCTTTAGTGAGATCTTCTGTATGTATCCAAGCTAAGGGCAGCTCTTCCAGTGAGATCTTTAGAGATATCTTCTGTCTTTGCCCAGGCTATGGGTGGCTGTTCCAGTGATGTTTTCCTGCTGACTATACTGAGAGAGCACATCAAATCAATTCAAGCTGACAGAGAACTGCATGTCAGTCATTTGTAGTGAGACAACCACTGGCCAGCTAGGATACATAGTATACTTTCTCTGCTCTAACCCTAAATATGGTATATATGTAGTGCACTGCCTCTGGGACCAAAGTCATTCTTTCACCTTCTATACCCCTTGGCAATGTGTCTTAATATGTATTCCATAGCAACTTGGCCCATTTATAGTCTTCTAAGCACTTCAAAATATAGAAGTTCCTCATGAAAAAAACCAAAGACCGTACCTTTCAGTTTTGATAAACAGGCGTAACCGTGTGAGTCATTACCAGAGGAAATACCGTGGTCTTTGTGAGGTGGGAGGGAAACTCTCTTTCACTTCTACTTTTGTAGCAGCTGTGATGCTGCCAGATATTCCTACTTTCGCACTTCACTGGCATATCAGCAGCCACCACAAATCTCCCGCCATCATTCTACTACAGACAGGTCTCTCAGAGTGCTGCCACTTACTAGGCTGCTCCTGAGCTGCAGGTGTGTCAGACTCTCCAGGATACTGTGCAGCAGAAGCACCAGAAGCAGAACCAGGCCCAGAACCAGACATACCTCTGTGCGATGAGCACCACGGACGCCGCCCCCTGCCGCACTGCAGTGAGTGTCTGGCCTGAGGCGGAAACAACCTGAAGACCACGGGGGGACAATGTCCAGCGTGTGTAACAGCAGAAAGGGGAGAGACAGATCAAGTCCAGCCAACAAGAAGTGAGGTACGCCAGATTTCATGCTGCCACAGCCTGGGGGCCCTTGGGGAAAGTCATTGTTGGGGCTCTATCTACAGCATACAATGCTGTCGTAACAATCTGAATTTTTTTGGGGGGGGGTTCCTTACAACTTGGGGCCCTGGGCTATGGCCCTGATCAGCCTCGACCACAGGTGCCACATGCTCACTATCCATCTTCTTTCTGCACTTCCCTCCATCCCTTTCTCCTGTCTTTCAGGTAACTAAAGTTGGAGTCTTAGAAATCAGGCTCGCCATCCTGAGTGACAGACATAATGATAGATCGGTTCCAAATATCCTGTCTGACAGGGGCAATACAGATAAATCTCTCTGTGGTTCTGCCCCTGGTGCTACTTCCTGTACTCTTGCGGGTGGCGGCACTGCATTTCCTGTTGGGTCTGGTGGTGCTGACAGCCCTGCCAGTACTGGTACTCTGGTACTACTATGTCACCCACCAACGAAAAGGCCGCACCCTCTTCTTCCTCAGTCTGGCGCTCTTCTCCCTCGCTTACATGTACTACCTCTTCGTCACTGAAGTCCTGCCCCGGGGTCACGTGGGAGGGGCTCAGCTGATTGCCGTGACAACTGGCATGACCCTCACTTTGATCTGCCTGGCCCGCACCAAATGGGACCCGGGTTATGTGAAGCCCCGCCCAGCCACCATCCGCAGGATTCTGACCTACCAGGCAGGGCTGTCCAGCCAAGACCACAGACAGCCCAACGGCACCCACCTTCAGGCAGGGAAGCCGGACGGTGCCAGAACACCAGGCCAGGCAGCAGAGCAGCTGGACGTGACACAGGGGAGCGTTGTGAGGAATAGATGGTGCCCCACCTGCAGGATAATGTGCCCCCCCCGATCAGGACACTGCCGAATCTGCAGTGCCTGTGTCTACCGGCTGGATCACCACTGCATATGGTGGGTTCCATTAAATCGCTCGGCCTTCTGGGAGTGCATACATTTCTCAATGATGTCACAGTCGTTCATCTTTTGAATCCTTATCAGTATGAGTACAGAGGTGGAGGTGGCTCAGCAACAATCCTACTTATACGGAGTGCGAAGCCAGGAAGCCAGAGCAGCAGCCTATGGGGCGCGCTGATGAGAAAGCCAGTGAATCTAGTGGGAGGGGGAGCTGATATGAACAGCTGGATCAGTCTTGTGGGAAATTGATTGGATGTTGCTGAAAGCTGTTGACAATCAGGCATGCATATTGGTATACTTGTGCACACACCAAAAACACACACAAATAAATGTGTAGACACAATGTGATTGTTGGTTTGCAGGGTGAAATGGTATTTTGTATAGCCTATATATCCGGACCTTCTCGTTAATGTCCGTATAAAGTGTTTGGTGTGTATATTTTTTGCTGTGAGCTGAGGCATTGTGTGGTGCAGGGCTATATAGCATGTACGTATATGTCAGTTTGGAGAAGAGGCGTAAATCATCTGTGTACTGGTTTGTAGAATAAGACGTATGGTGTTTGTGGGCCTGCTGAAAGTTTGCTTGTTGCATGTCTGGATGTATTTCGGGTACTGATTGGTGATTTAAATAGTTAGGGGAAATATAGGAGACTCTAGTGTGCTTTATCTGTACATGTGTCATGTTCATTCTTACGTACCAGGATAAACAGTTGTGTGGGGCAGGCCAATCATCGCAGCTTCCTGCTGATGCTCCTCCTCTTCCTGTTGACCTCACTTTATGGGATCAGCCTGGTGCTGCGTAGTGTGTGTCCACATCAGAACCTGCTTTTCGCACTCTTCTACTGCCCCGGAGTGTATGCCCAGTACAGGTAGAGAGAGAGTAAACACACACACACTTCTTCTACTATCCTGAAATCTAAGAAAGATAGGCAGACTCCTGCTCTAAAGTCTTACTCTACTGATTTTCATTTCATGATCCCAATAAGTCCTTCAGCTTTATTGACTGTAGTTTCTCATTTGTCCACAGCACGGCGCTGTGCTTCACATGTGTCTGGTACAGTACTGTTGTGACGGGAGGATTGCTTCACCTATTGATACTACAGCTAATCAACATCAGCTACAATGTGACGGAACGGGAGGCACAGCTGGCCCTGCGGAAGAAGGCGGGTCGCACCCAGCTCTGCGGCCTTGTCGTGGACACGGGACTCTATTCCCGTGGCTTCCGGAACAACTGGGTCGAGTTCCTGACCATGGACTCACATCCAGATTCCCACCTAACAGATGCCACCCACCTAGTGTAGCTGCGCCTAAGATGTCAAATTCAGCTAAAAAGTCTCCTGCCAGTGGGCCAAATGCAAGAGGGTAAAAGATTGCAAAAGCATTAATGAATATACGGCCTGGATGTGCAAAGGCCCTGATAATATCACAAGGTCGCGGTGATAGACTTCCCCCAGTGTTCTGACGCACCAGTGCCAAGTTCCTGAAAACAACAAGATCTCTCATCATGAAGAAGCAGTTATAATAATTTGTCGGCAGTTTTGACGAATAGGAAACAGGGTTGCGAACTGCCATGCATCTGGTGTGACACTCATGCTTTCAGACTCTCGCGCTAGAAATTTTATGGGAAATCGACATCATTCCATTATAAACCTAAAGTTAGCTACATCGAAAGCTTTGGCATAGTTGGCAAACCCTACAGAGTATTTACAAGGTAATAAAACTGTTACATGCATGTGAATATGTGTGCAGACTTTCCTCGAATTGAAAATCTCACTCCAGCCAACTGACCAAAGTTGGCAACCCTGAGGAAGGAATGGGGCTGTTACTCACATCAGCGGCTGTAATTGTTCATATTGATTTGTTATATTAGGTATGATAGATTGTAATTGTAACACGGTTGTCTTCCTAAGGTTGTCAGACTGTCTTCCTCTGCAGAGATGCACCAATCAACCTTCTTGGGGAATCATTTTCAGCAGTTTATGATACACCCATCGGTTTATGATACACCCATCAGTTTGTGATACACCCATCAGTTTATGATACACCCATCAGTTTATGATACACCCTTCAGTTTGTGATACATACATCAGCTTGTGGTACACCGGCTCAAGAGTCCAGCAGCATGTGGTTGTTGGGATAATACCAGGCTTCAGTCATCATCGCTTGGCCACAATGGGCTCCACTGTGGTTTCAGCAGGATTTCCAATGCAATGTAACAACTTAATACTAGACTCACCTGCAGGCCCATAACAACACATCAGCTTAAATGTATATTGTTAAGAAATAAAAGTGAAATTCATTTCTGAGTGCCATTTACAATGGTGCTGAGAATACCCTGATTCTCCCTGGTTTTTTATGTGCATTTTATTGTCTTCTTCGTTTGGAAATTGTTACGACTCGTAAAGCTGCAGACAAATGTAATATATTTTACTGAATACTTACGGAGATGGAGGAGGCACTGCATCAGGCAGCTGGGCAGTGCGAGCTCTGGTTTGCATTCAGACAGGTGACGCCCACAGCTGGGGCTCTGAGCATCATGCGCTGCTCTGCAAAGCCATAAATTAGGTCAGAGTCTGGTTATTTACAGAGTGACTTCTCAGACAGGAAGCTGAGCTTACAGAAAAGGGGTCTTTCTGTCTTGAATAGTGAGAAAACGGCTTTGCTCTTGAGGCCCTCAGAGCTGAGTGCTGAGATTCTAGCAGTCCTCTCACCTCCGAACCTTGGTATTCTCATAGCATAGTGGAACTGATTATTTATAGTGCATATTACAAAAAACACTCTTGAATCTCTGTAGTGAGTGATATAAAAGCCTGTTGTCAGCTGCAAACATAAACAACATATATATATATATATTTTGCCCAGGAGTATATGTCACACATAACACATCAGGACAAAGTACATGGCAAAATGATCACTGCTATAGCTCACTAGTCTAGAATGGCCTGCTTACTGTCTGGATCTTGAATACTTAAAGAAGGCACAGTCCGGTCGGAATACCCAGCACACAAGAACCGCTGAGTGTTTAAAGCAACAGGTAGCAGTTAAAGTAGAGCTAACTCAGTAAAAGAAACAGCTCCCGGCGTACAGTTTTTGTACTGAGGTTATTGTCAGAGGAAGTTTGGAACCCTCCAGTTTAGTCAACAGAGCGTTACCGACCCCGCTCTGTTACTTTACAGGGGCTGCCACATCATGGCTGAGTTCCTGTTGTTTCTAAACGCTTCGACTTTGCGATAATGACATTTAGAGTTCACCGTAGGAAGATACAGTATTTGGTGGGCTGACTTAATGCAAACGTGACATCCTATGAGAGCACCACTCGTGAAATCACTGAGCTCTTCAGAATGACCCATTCTTTCACAAATGTTTGTAAATCTGGCTGCATGGCTAGGCACTTGATTTTATACATCTTTGACAATGGGTCTAAATGAAATACCTGAATTCAATAATTAAGTGGTGCGTGCCAATACTTTTGTCCATATGGTGTATGTGCAATAGTATTACCACCACTGTGCCTTTAAGAGTGATTGTAAGTGGGTAATACCAAACTTCCTGTGGAACTTCAGGCTGAAAGTATTTTACTTCTCATCTCCTTCTGAAGTGTACGTGAAAGAAAAATGGCCCATCTCTTCATCAGACTTGCATCTCGAAAGCAGAGCTCTATGGCCCTGCTGTATCTACACTGGTTTTCAGGTAAGATCAGGTCCCACTGGACCAACCTTGAACTTGTGTGTGAAAGATAATGAGAATCTGTCTGTCTGTGGGAGTGAGTGTGCTGCACATAGATAGAGACACTTGTTAATAACAGTTCTTGTTGTGATTATTATCGGAAGAAGGATCATGTGAAAAAATAATGAGCAGATGTATCTGATTGGTGAAGATATTACAGACTGTATTTTCACTGCCAATTCAGAACAGATGTCTCTGTGAATAGCAAATGTGTTGCGTAACTCAACGGATAATACTTCAAAGATTTCTTTGCCCCTCTTCTACAGCCAGTGACAAATACATTGTGAGACTTTAACTGAGAGAGCCAATTAAATTGTATATTCTCATTTAGTTAATGTGGACTTCAATTTTATGTATCTTGTGCATATTTTCCTCATGTTAGCCTCAACAGCCATAAGAGTGGTCACACCTGGGAATGTGACTGTCCAATCTGGAGCCAAGGCTACCTTAAGCTGTGAAATGGATGAGCAAGGAACGGTAGACCAGATGGAATGGTCCAGGTGCAAACAGCATCAGGTCCTGGTTTTCCACAGTACATTTGGGCTGAATGTGGCACCGTTGTATCAGGGCCGCATCACAGATGTGACCATTTCTGGGTTTACAATTGGAAACACAACTGTAAATGATAGTGGGGACTATTGCTGCACCCTCACTACCTTCCCCCACGGGACCATAGGGAATCGGCTACACCTACTGATCCGCCCACCTGACGGTAAGAGTATCCGCTGCATCTCCAGGAAGTTCCTTCTACATTCATACACCCTGATATTGAAGTACTCTCTTTTAATTGCAGACCAGAAATCGGCCATCTCCACAATGACAGTGCCCATTGTTATTGGGGTTCTGTGTACTGCACTCCTGCTTGGGTTCATTTTTGTCATATTTCATCGGGTGAGCCAACTTCAGCTTCTTGTCTGCGTTTATATGTTTGTTCATGTATGATTGCATGTGGGTCACTAATTAACTTCTGCCACATGTATCCAAGCTGCATCTCTCCAGATGTAGCTATGCTTTGAGTGTGAAAAGCATCAGAAAACATCACAACAGTATTTTAATGCCTTCTAAAAAGGGTTCATAATGCACTACCAACTATGTACAATAATCCAATTATGCAGTTAACAATGTGAGAATGCCTATTATACAGAACAGAAGACCACAGAATTAGATCATAGTCCCGGGAAAATAAAATACAGGAAGGCTGAGACATCTGAGATCTTTGCAGGTATGCATTAATGCTGTTCTCTTCACAGAGGCGAAGAAGGCCTGTGCAGAATCCAGTACACGTGGTCATCCGTTCTGATCACTCTTTCTATAAGAAGACAGTGGCCAGTCCCTCTTCAAGCCCAAAGGCCAGCCCCAGCCAGTCCTCTCACAATGGCCGAGAAGATGGCCGTCACAGGGATGGTGATGATTACTTCAATGTTACGAGCAAATAGGGGAAGCGCATTCAAATATCTACTGCATACACACACACCCGGGGGTGGATCGACTTCTATCATATTTTTGTGGGGATCTCGCTTTCATTTCTGTGGGAAAATTAAATGCTAACGATAACCTTAACCCCTAATCATGAACATACTTTTTCCTTCCTTCCTTCACACACACACACTAAATTATGCCTACTCTCTTTTAATTGAGGGTTTTGAAATGCACTGTATAAAGCATACGTACACGTTCATTCGTATACTCACAGACTTTCGCTAAAACATTTCATGCAACAGTGCTTTGCTACTTTTTAAATGGTTTCTGTTCCGTTTATAAAAATAAATGAAGTCTGTAAAATAAGGTATCCTTGTAAGTTTATCTGGATTTTACGATGAAGCACCTCGCTGAAACAAACTCACGGACATTTCTGATTATGCGCACTTTACCGTACTCGAGTTCTCGTGTACCCGTTTCACGTCATCTTCCGTTGCCGAAGACCAATACTCCAATACTCAAAAAACAGAAGAGGAAGAAAAAGAAGAAGACGGTAAAATCCTCGGGTGTCGTTTTTGCCCCGCCCCAAATATCAAGGCTACATTGGTAACGTCGCCGCCAAACGAGACCAATCCCATCTGCATCGCAAATTTCTTTCATCGAGAGGCAAGTTAACAAGATCGGTCTTAACAAGTACGATCTTTGTGTTAGTATTGAGAAACACCCCACGTGTTCTTGTGTTATGCTGTCGTGGTAACGTTTCATACACAATAATTCTTCTCCAAGGTAGGCAAACGTGAATTCAGATGGCCGTGAGGTTTGTATTTAGGCCTGGCCGATGATATTACAGCAGTCAGACATACATTCGTGGGTGGAGCGCATTCAGTCAAGCAGACTTTTCGACATTTTCGGTGTTGAGGGATTGCCAGGTACATTCAATTTGCTTCATATTATCAGCACGGCTGTAACAAGTACACTTTATTAATAATTGTTAATATGCGGTTTTGCGCCATGCATGTGAGGTGCTGACTCAGTTCACTAATTTCACTTTGTGCCACTTTCGGTTTCTAATAACGCATCCAACTAGGATCACCACCCGTCCCTTATAATACGGTAACTGCGCTTGTCGATGGTCAGCAGCTGTATTACCGCAGCAGACAAATCACTATAACGAGTTATATGTCGTGTGATCGGCAGTGAAGGGTGGTGTGATTTAAATTCGGGAGAAGTCTGCTCACGCTTTTACATATAACAATTTAATTACCTTGTAAACAGTAGGCTATGTAAGATTTTTCAAACTACACCAACGCTTTTGATATAGCTAATTTCAGGTTTATAATGGAATAATATATAATTGCAGTGTTTCTTGCATATATTGCAAGATTTTTTGCGTGAGCATGACACTAAAAGTATCCGCCAGCATTCTGCCATCGATTTGTTTTACTGACCCGGAAGCTCAAATTCCACGAGGAAAAGGTTGAAGAGGCCATAAATGCTACTAAGCAAATATTTGTATCATTACTGAATGACCGTTTTATTTAACGTTGAATGCACAAACACGTGAGACGTAATATATTAATATTGTGCCTGATCCAATTTGGGACAATCCACAACGGCAGTCATGTGACGTTCATTAGAGGAAGTGGACGCGCCCAGATTTGTGGGGTGTCATGTGACACAAACAGGGAAGAGATCGCATGACCAGTTGTGCAAGTTGTCTCAGTTAGTCACTTCTCAGTTGGATTTTAGATCAGCTCTTTGCTTTGTAGTCACCATGTTGTGTGGAGGACTTGGCAATGTTCAGGACGCCACGGCCGAAGTGCAGCAGATCTGCGATGAGGTAGGTACCAGTCTGTGGAACGTCAGCCTCTTTAACTTTTGCTTAATAAAATCAACAGCTAAGGTTCATCACCAAAACTGTGGATGGTTACTAAACCGCTGCCTGTTAAACCCAGTTGGCGAAATTTACTGCTGATTCATGCTGCTGCGTAGATTCTTCGCCGTAGCCTGATGCGAATCTAACAAAAATGTAACTGCAGCCCAGTGATGCCAAGTCTGCATATTATAAGCGACTTAGAACGTTGTTGTTGTTGTTCTGAAGTCGCTTATAATTTAGGGATGTGTTCTTTGGGGTTTGTTCTAATTTTGAGCTTGTAAAAGCTGCCTGTTGAATCCAAAAAAGTTTCCAGACTCTGCTTTTCAGATTTTATAGTCCCTACATTGCCGCATTCCTCTCCTGATTGAGACATTGTTTCTTTTTTGGTTAACCGTTTTTATTGGAAAATGCACAAAACAAGTAAGGCAACGTTTATCGGGTAATTGGCAGCACTTAGAACAAGGTATCAAAAAATGTCTGTTTATGTATAAAATAATTAAATAACGAGGGGGAAAACACAAGGGGACATACAAGTCTTACCTGATTCCGTCGGAGAGTGTACTAAATCCTAAGACAGTTTGTGTCCTTTAACTCATTTTAAAGGTAGGTTATATTACATGAGAAAAATATATGGTTCATTGTTTCAATATCATTTTCACAAAATACACATATATTACCATCAATGGGTCATTCTGGCTCATCTCAGCAAATATTTGGTGTTGTCCATGTTCGACCATCTCAGCAAATATTAGGTGTTGTCCATGCTTGACCATCTCAGAATTTTGTGCCATTTTGTTTGCTCCTGGGCTTGAAATTCAATGAGATTTTTCCTTCGTTCATCGTGCGTATTTAGATGCCTGTATCTTTGCAATGTGTCCACCTTAAGATAACAAATTCTATCTCTAATCTGTAAAGAGGTTCAGAATCTCAAATGGCAGTAGAAATATTGTTACTTAGAACTTTGAAATGACATAATCAATGTTCCCTAACAACACATAGTAACCAGAATGGATTTCAAGGTGCACATTCTTTAGTATTCTGAAGTAAACTAATACAGGATTAAAAGTTGTAAATTCCAAATTTGTCTTTATATGAAGGAATATCCTTTACTTGAGTGGTGATCGCATTCGGTTTAGAGAGTCTGCCACCTAGCTGTCATTTAGTAACATTTTGGCAAACATACAGGTATCTAACTGAGCTGGTTTTGATCTCCTAGGTGAAGCTATATGTAGAGGAAAAAGCTGGGAAAACATTTGATGTTTTTACTGCAAAGACATTCACAACCCAAGTGGTGGCAGGAACAAACTATTTCATTAAGGTAGGAATGATTACTTATGCAAATGCATGCATGTACAAGATGGTCTCTGTGTGTGTGTGTGTGTGTCTGCAGTACTCATGTTCTTTTCTTAATAGGTGTTTGTGGGGAACAATGACTACATACACGTGCGTATTTACCAAACACTGCCCCATGCTGGCAGCAAGCTTCAAGTGCACGACGTGCAGACAGAGAAGACTTACCAAGACCAACTTGCATACTTTTGAATGGCAAGAATTCCTTATGAACACCCAGCAAGTGTATAATCCTTAATAAATTACCCCTGAACAAAGTCTGGTGTCCAGTGTTCATATGATATATTTTTTATCTAAAGCAGATCACCAAATTACCTGCAAGTATTACTGGGTGAAACTTGTCCTTGTGGAGGCATATTCCCATAAATATCACAACACAGAAAGTTATATGCTGTAAAATTTATATTAGGTTTTGGGGAAGAAGTTCACATTTTTTGCTGTGCATCTTTGAATCTGTTTGAATTAAAGCATGACCTGAATTTTCTGCATCATTTGTTGTTTTCATTTCTGGTGTGATAAACTCCAGACCACCTCATAAAACAGTATATGAGCACAGTGGTGTTCATTTCCTGTGATTGACATTATGAATGACAGCTGAGCGGCACTGTGAAAGCGGAAATCCTCAGAAGACTCTGATCCCAGGGGTTTTTATTCCCAGGTTCTGCGACAATAGAAGTACGGACAAAATCAAACTAAATACCAATAAAACAGCAACACAAACTCAGCTAAACAAAACTAAAGGGGAAACATATTTATAAATCAAGCAAATAAGCCTCCGCACTGCATTTCACCCACCTCCTCTTCTCTCTCACCTGGCTATATGCTTCCCCTTAAACAGGGTGTAAAATCCAACTGACTACTTACTAAAATCAATCACCTCACAACAAAAAACCTCACCTCTCAATTTATACAGTCACTCAGGAATTTAGCCATGCGTGTCATACGTTAAAAGTGGAAATTCAATCAATTAAAGTAAAAATTGACAAGTATGTAACTGCTGAAGATGAAGGGTGCAGCCATCTTGAATTCCGAGGTCAGGTGGTCAGGTTGCAGAGGTTCCTCAAACGTTCCAAGGCGGGACTCCGACTTAAGAGGGCGGTCTAATTTTGAAATTCTGACTTCCCAGTTCATATGGAGCAGCATTAGATGATATGCACTCCTGGATACAAACAGTTAATAAGGCCCATTGCTGATTGGGCATTTGTAATACTTTGTTTAAAGCAGTAAAGAAAGTGCATCTCTGCAAATATTCATTTTAAAACAAACTCCATGAAATGGATATTAGATCCCTTGCATTCAGTCACAATTTTGCAACCTGTGCAGAAGTCCCAAAATCAGTTATATAAAATAAAGTAGTAATTACTCAAATGATATGGAATTTTTTTGTCTACCGGAGTCTCACAGCCTCGTTATCATGTTGTAAAGATGTAGAAACATCAAGTTTGTGAGAAATGACCAATGGAGAAAACGCCAGGAAAAGCAGCACATCTCCGAAGAGTGAATCTGAGTGGATCTGAAATCCTGTGCATCTGTATAAATGCTCATTGGACAAAACATGCAGCCTGAGCATGTCGGGCTGTAATACACAACATTTATTTGCAAACTTGGCCTCACAGTCATTATTAAATTGATGATGTCACACAGAAATTTCAAGCTTCGATTGTGGTACGTAAGTTTTCAGGCACTGCCTTACCTCGTTTAATGGCAAATCCTTTAATGGTACCTTTACAGATGGTTATTGCCTATCACTTACCCTGCCATTACCCTGCTTTCCTCCGGCTCCCATGTAAAGCAGACACCCTACGGACCATGCGGATGAGGTCACCATTGTGGTTTCAGAATGAAACATCTCATTTTTGGTTCTGAAAAGCTGAATAATGTTTAGGAATGTGAGATCGAGCCTGCTTTTCACATGTCACATCTTCGGGGCAGAGCTGCAGGTTTCAGATATCGAGTGCTGACCTGCCGCTGCTGCTGGGGGAGGCAGATTGGCGCCGCCCTGATGGCAGAGTAGAAGCCACTCATCAGCAGCAGCGGGATTATGGCCCGAGCAGAAAGAGGCATATAAAGGGGCTGGGGGTGTCTGTGCGGAAACCTCTGGGCTGCTCGCCATGCGCGTGTCACTGCTGCTGCTTCTGCTGTTGCCCCTCCTCAGCGTCTCAGGTGGGAAACTCAGCCCGTGTCACAGATACAGTGAGGAGCTGCGATCGCACGCTTGACAGAAGCTCCTTTTTCTCTCAGGTGGGAAACGCAAAGGAAGCAAGACAAAGACTAAGGACCCGATTGACCTACAGACTCTCAGGAAAGCTCTGGGTTTGTGTTTTTCTGCTCCTTTCATTTAAATTGTGTTTAAGTCACGCCTCGATACAGTGATGACACATTTCCTGTCGTCAGTCTGTTTGTCAAGTTGTAACAGCACAGTTACAGTAATGATATAAGAGCTATCAAATCCTGTTACAGGTTCAGATTCTCGGTTAGTGGCTTCTTCTGAACTGCAGTTGAGTCTGAGTGAAGGGTTTGCACAGAAGTATAAAGTGAAGAATTGAATGTCATTGTGGAGCCACAATACGAAGCTGGAATGTTTTTGTTACAGATCCGAAAGGAATTCTAAGCCCCCCGAAAAAGACTGATGGCATCCGAGATTTAGGTGAGTAGTGAAGGTTTCGTCTCCTAACGTAGATCAGTCCACAAATTACTCTCTTAGCTTCCAAGTTCTGTTTCTCCTTTTAGCTAAAGTAGCAGAGGAAACCATTGTTGACCAACATTTACGGCGTAAGTAATCACTTCACTGAATAACGATACTGCATTTCATTTTTACTTTTAAAATTTCCATTCAATGGTTGTAATTCTAGTGTCAAGCCAAGGTGAGATTTTCACTATGGGTGTAATTATCCAGCATTATTTTTACATGTATGCCTGATCATAGTTTTTTTGTTCATTAGTGTTGAACTGGCTTCACAAAGTGGTGGATGTAGGTGGGTCACCTCTCTAATTCACTCAGTCTCTCTGTTGAATGTTTTGTGTGACCTGAATGTATATAAATTCAAGACTTTCTCATTATTGTCCATCTTCAACAGGTAAAGGCATCGCAAATGGCATGTGCAGGATAGGTTAGTATAGATCATGCATTTCATGGTTTCTATAAACTGAATATTTGGATCCCACATGCACCCAAACCACTTAAACTGAAATTGACTCACTTCACTGCTACTGGCATTAAATGTCTCTTTTGCCCCAGTAGTGAGTCACCAGTGATCAGCAGCAGGTAAGAAGCCCTTAAACTATACAACATCAACTTCACACCCGAGAAACTGTATTAACAACCAGCGAGATGCCTCCGCTCATTCTGGCTTGTATCAGGTACTAAAAGTGCAACTGAAGAGCAGCGCCGATTCACATCATCTTCAACTGAGACTGGAGACACGGCAGGCAAAATTGCGAAAGGTCATATGTGGCTCAACAGGTTAAGCCTCTGTGAGAAGATCAGAAGATTGCTGGTTTGAATCCCTTGTCCAGCAGAGTAGCCATATCCTCATCCGACCCTTGAGTAAGACCTTTAACCCCCTGAAAAATGCTCCCGCGCTGCTGAACGAAGATTGATCTTGCACTCAGACCACAAGCTTTACCCTAACCTCTGTATGTGTGGCTGTGTCTGAAATCAGGGGCTGCATCCTTTGAAGGATTTGGCTTTCGTAGGCTGTGTCCTTAAAAGGTTCGCACAATGAATCTTGGGCAAAAGAATAACGTGTTTCTAGGCTGCATTTGAAGGAGCCTTCAAAATGGGACCGCCTTGTCGCGCCTCTCTGATGCATTCAGTCTTCGGATGAAGCCCTTTAATTCAGACTCAGCCTCTACGTTTATCCCTCAAAGGAAAGCAAGATATGTGAGAACTGACATTCCAATGGGCCTGTTATCATACATGTACTAATGGCAAATAAAGCTTCTTTTCTGCATAAAAATGAGAAAACCACTTCTGCAACTTTAGCAACATTTCCGCAGGCTTCTTATGTTGCCGAGTTCTGTTACGCTAGTGGATGGTTTATGTAGCTCACACACAGCAAAGACAAGACAGACGCATCTATACTACAGAATACACAAGAGACATGCTCTCTCACACATGCACACATTTTAAAATCCCTCAATGAAAATACTGCCATTTATTTAATTTTCATACCAATTACAAAAAGACATTTTTTCCTTAACAGAAATTTACAGAGGTGTTGGTTCCGATACAAAATAATTTAGATATAATACAATTCTAGTTAAACAGAACTTTCATGATTAAATTTGGAATTACACAGGCCCAGGGTTTATAGGAGAAGGCCGTACACAAAAATGAACATCCAGATCTAAGTTAGTGACATCTCTCTGTCTTTGAACGACTCCAGAGACAGCGCAGGCTGTCGGCCATCACTACAGCATTAATGACATTAGCACACACAGCGTCTGCACATGGCACAGTGAGTCCCACTCTGTCCCACAGAAGGTCTTAAGAAGCTGGGAGGTGCCTCGATGGCTCTCTGCACACACAAACACACAGCTTCCTCAGTTACACACATCAATCTACAGGCATAACACAAAATATGGCATAAAAGGCTTTCACTGGAACTCCATTAAATTCACACAATTTGCTGCCTGAAGTGTGTCCATAAGTGCAGCTTTATTGAATTTCATTTTCGAGTTAGATTTTTACATTTACTTCATTAAGAAACATTTCTAACAACTATTCTTATGGACCACCTCAAAAATGTGAACGACCACCCATGAACTCACAGTTTCAAGACACTGAGTACAGACCCTAGCTCATCCTGCAGTGTTTACTACCAACAGCAGGAGGCAGCAGACACAAAAACACTTCTCTGACAGTGGTTCCCAAATACTTTCAGGAGTACCCCAAGGAATTCCATATATTTGTTCTATTCCACCGCTAAGCAATCTGATTAGCTAATACTGCTAATTATTGGTTGGAAGATTAAAGATGTAATAATTAGTAGAATTATAACAAATTTGGAATAGCTAGGGGCCTCGAGGAATCCAATGGAGCACAGATGGTATAGAGCACATCCTCTGAAGCCACTGGTCCAACAAATGATACAAACTCACAGGAGAAATAGAGTCAGACATTGAGCAGGATGAGAGTGCAGTCCGGTGCACAGGG
>JAODUD010000048.1:6895120-6933671 GCA_026784285.1 Stomatorhinus walkeri | reverse complement strand
AGGCCCCGCCCTCAGGTTGCCGTGCACAGGGAGGCCCCGCCCTCAGGTTGCCGTGCACAGGGAGGCCCCGCCCTCAGGTTGCCGTGCACAGGGAGGCCCCGCCCTCAGCTCGCCTCGCACAGGGAGGCCCCGCCCTCAGCTCGCCTCGCACAGGGAGGCCCCGCCCTCACACCCTGCCCTCAGCTCATGGCGCTGGTGCCAGCTCCTTGTGGTGCCGCATTATATGCTGGTTCTTCTCGGAAGGCCGCCGAAAGCCCTTGCCGCAAACCTGGCAGCGGTGGGGGTAGTCCTTGGTGTGGATGGAGATGACATGCCGCTTGAAGCCTGAGGCGTCGCCGGTGCTGTAGTCACAATACTGGCACTGGTAGACGCGGCGTTCCCGCGGGGCCTTGGTGCCACCCTTCTTAACCCCAGGACCGGCCGGCACCACAGTACCCCCGCCTGTCCTGCGGCCACGCTTTTCAGGGACGGCCGGCGCCTCCTTGGTGTGCACCGACAGGATGTGGCGGCTGAGCAGGAAGGGATCAGCGGCCCGGAAGCTGCAGTGCCGGCACTGGTGGGGCTTCTTGGTGCGGTGTGCTGCCGCATGCTTCTTCAGCTCCGACGGCCGGTGAAAGCCCTTGGCGCAGATGGCACACTTGTGCGGGTAGTCCTTGGTGTGCACCGAGATGACGTGCCGCTTGAGGTCACTGGAGTTGGAGCTGCGGTGCTCGCAGTGGCCGCACTGGTGGGTACGCGGTTCCTCATGTGACTGCGCATGCCGCAACAGCTCCTCATGCTCAGAGAATGCCAGCGGACAGCGCTCGCACTGGTAAGATGTTTCTTCTCCCTGCGTCATCTGCACATCGTCTGTCTTCAGTTCAGACGAGTCCGTCGTCTCATAGTCGCAGGAGTAGACCTTCTGCACCGTGTGGGTCAACATGTGTTCCTTCAGCTCCGCAGGGAGCTGGAAGCAGCTGCCACACTCTACACAGATGTGAGGGAAGCTCTTGCTATGCATAGCCAGCAGGTGGCGGTCCAAAGAACCCTGCTCAGCTGTCTCGTACTCACAGAATTTACACTTGTGCATCTTGGGTGCTGGGCTCGCCGTCACCGGGGGCTTGGGGTCATGATGCTGTAGCCTGTGCGCATAGAGCGCCGCCTGCTGGTGGAACTCCCTGCCGCACTCATCGCAGGCCAGCGGCGCCTTACTGATCGGCGCATGCACCTCCATGTGGCTGTGCAGGCTGGCCTTCTTGTTGGTACTGAACTCACAGTCTGGGCACTGGTACTTCTTGCGGTTTAGTACATCCTGGTGCCAGTTCAGTATATGGCGTTTCAGAAATCCCCGGGATTTGAACTTCTTGCCACAAAGCATGCAGGGGTAGACAGTGATGGGCTGACCATAGGGGCCCATGATGACAGCTGGGGAGAGCAGGAGGAACATGTATGACTCTCTGTGAGACTGAACTATGGGATACATTTGGTTTACTCGCGTGAAAATGAAGGGACAGCATTAATGTCAAGTTCTGCTACATTCTGTACCTGTCTGGACCTGCCAGGGCTCTGCACGCCTCCTGGTACTGCTACCGCCACCCTGCCGGCCAGCCTTGGCCACGCCCATGGGCCCGCCTCCCACATCCCCGTGTGGCAAAGTGCCGGCCATGCCGTTTCTGCTCGCATTGGAATCAGCCTTGTGGACACCACCTGCACACACACACACACACACACACACAAACACTCAAGCACTCTAAACGCACCCCACACTGTTGAATGCCTAAACCGGAAAGCCAAGATAGTTAAGCACATACCGTACGGAGCAGCCCAACTCATAGGCGCCAGGTCCTTGTTGAATGGGGGGCTGTTGGGAGCGGAGCTAGTGGGGGCAGGCTCTACGCAAGGCTGTTCGTGAGAGACTGGCTCGCCACCCCCCACCATCACCTCCATGTACACCTCATCTGCTACCTTCTCTGCACCTGTTACACATCCCACGCGCACAGAAGCCTTACAGAAGAACATAGGAAGTTTACAAACGAGAGGAGGCCATTCGGCCCACCCAACTCGCTTGGGGAGAACTCACCTAATAGCTTGAAGTTCTTAAAATCTTATCTAGCTCCAATTTAAAGGAACTCTGGGTTTTAGCTTGCATTACACTTACAGGAAAACTATCCCATACTCTAACTACATGCTGTGCAAAGAAGTGCTTCCTCAAATCCAGTTAAAAATATTCTCCCAGTAATTTCTACCCACGGAAAACCTATTGCACTTCCAAAACATTTTCAAATGTGCTGTTGTGTGGTTCTTGACATCCCGTTTACATTATGCTAAAAGGAGCCACTATGACAAATGTGTTATTGTACTCCCAGCGTGAGCAGGGTCACGCACAGATGTCACACGGGCACAGCTCCAGGTGGCTGCCTGCTTCTCACCACACTCAATGGTGTCGGACAGAGTGTGATATTAGGGGAGGCACGACTTAATCATTTAAATACGAAGGTCTGTTAATACAGGAGACAAATGAAGGCAAATTAAATTTTGGAGGTTACACCCTCCCAGTTCCTACGCCCCTGTCCACACTTCTGTTTCTGTTCCAAATCAGTCAATCAAATGATTTGAACCTGGTTGTATTAAATATTTCATTTACAGTTAGGAGAGACGCACCTCTGTTTAACCTCAACTTAAATGAGTTTGCATTAATCAGCAAATTCACCCATTTGCAAATCAGAGTGAGAAAGGAACTAAAATTTCATTTTCCCCCATCCTTAAAATTTAAAGGGTTGCAATTACCATCTTCATGTGCCACATACTTCGTATATATATTTTTCTGGTTGGTTTGCTGTGGCATATTAATAACATACAGAACATACACTAACAGCACAAACTGTAAGAAAGCAATTACAGACTACTTAATAAATACCTGCGTTAAAGGAAGGGAACCTCAGGACAGAACAGAACCTCCATGCTAGAAGCTTCTCACCTGGGTCATGGTTCCCGGAGTCAGCCTTAAAAATGTAGACCTTAATGACCTCCTCTCCCTCGTTCTCCTTCTGTCGGTCCCCCACGGTGACCTCTGTGCTGTTTCCATGCACCATCTTATCCGTGTCGTCCACTGGAGGAGATCAAGGTGTAGTGTGTGGCCAGGTATCAATACCAAGAACCCAAAGAACATACTTATGTTGTCAGCAAGAGCAGCCTTGTTAACTTGCCACCCAAGAAAGGACTTGGAACACAATGAATCATGAGATAGAACTCGTTGCAAAGGATGCAGCTGATGCATGCTTTAAATCTGGGAACAGGGCAAGAACGACATCCTGCGATTTTTACCATCCTCTGTACTTCTGTACTGTTCTTGAGTATTGGAACTGTACTTTGGCAGTGGAAGATGACATCAAACGGGTACACGAGAACACAAGTACAGTCAAGTACACATACTGATAAACAGCCCGTGATTCTCTTCATCAAAGTGCATATGGACGGAGCCTGTGTAACGGCTGCTCCACCCATGATAGCTACTTACATGAAATCATGAGGTAGTCCTCACAGGTGTCCTGCCCATCGCCCCCCGCCACCAGCACCCCCTCCGAGGCCGTGTCATCCTGCAGCTCATCCTCCAGGGACATCACACAGGTCTCCATGGTGACATCCTGCACATATTCAGACATGGTGCCCTGAACACTGTCCTGGATCACTATCTGCTCTTTCTCCTCCCGCACCTCCAGCAGCCGGGTCACAATCTCCTCTTCAGGGTCTCCAGCCTCACCTGGCAGGCACATGCTGACAGTCATTTATAGAGCCAACATGTAAAAAGCAGTACAGGACGAACTGTTTGAGTAGCAGGGTGATTGCACAAAAAAGCTGAAACAGACGGTATGCACTGGGGCTGCAAAACAAACAGGGTGCAATTCACTGCAGGTAATTACCAGATCCATGGAGTATGATCTGTGGCTCCTCTGAATGCAGAACCAGTTCTGTTACATCTTCATCCATTACAACTCATCTGTCTCGGTCTTACTGCATAAAACATAACATCAGACACGTTTAATGACCCCTTTGAATACTAAAAAACACAATGAGCGAACCACAACACACACAGTGCATGGGAGGGAAAACAAGCATGCACTGCCTATGAGACACTTCTGAAATAAAAATTATACGTACAGTTAAGGATATAACGTTGTTTTTGTTGTAATATTCGTTTAATGTCAATTTACAGATGTACGCAAAATATTTCGTGGTACTTAATTTATTAGCACAGCACAACAGTTAACTGCATATTTTCACATCTAAATACTTTTATATAGTAATTCCATAAGACTACGTTTTGATGAGCGTACAACAAACCCTGGTTAGCTGTGAAAGCCTGCCGTTATTGAGGCATCTGGTTCCGGGGGAGCGGGGTGCTTTCCGCGGAGAGCCCGCTGTAGAGACGCCCCGCACGGCACCATTTCCGGCGCACTTACTGCGGACATGGCGGCTAGCTAGCACCTCCAGCTGCAGCACTAGCGAAGCCTCTCCGCCGGACCTTTTAAGGCACATGGTTCAAGCGTGGCCTCTACGGCGCGATTCAGCACCGTCGCTCCTTTCCAAATGAACGCGAAAAGCCGGCTCCCTGACGCTGTACGTCAGTCACCGTGTCCCGAGGCCTCTGCAGCCTCCCCATATAGAGGCCAAGCAGCGACACCCACAAGCCACCCCTGAAATACGGGGCGCGCTGATGTGTGGCGGACACCTAATCTGTAGCGATACACAAATTCACCGAAAAACAACTTACCGGCCGTCTTTACAAGCGAACCTTCACTTTGAAAAGCTTCTATAAAGGCCGCTATAGCTGCCCAATCCGGGCAGACGTAATCGGGGTTTGAGTTGGCGGGGCGGGCCGCCGGAGCGCAAGGAGGGAGGGGCCGAGCCTGAGCGGACACGCCGCGGCCCCCGGCCGACTCCGAGGCCCCGATAGCCCCCCACGTCACAACTGGAAAGCCGCTGGAAAATGCGGAAGAAGCTAGAAGCCCTGCAAACCAGGCGGCTTCGGGGATGCCGTTTCCAACGCGTCTGCGCTTCCTTAACCTGGAAAGCTGCGCTGAGGGATGATAGCACAGTGGCTACCTATGCATCTCACCGACGATTTAAGGGCACAGAAGGCCCTCGAAGTATTTCATAACCATTAACTATACCTTGGCAATTATTAAACTTTAAATAGGTGTTACAGGTTTCATCTAGACGTTGCTTCTGACAATAGTTAAAGGCAGCTTTTTTGTCAGACTGGTAAAAATAAGTCCTTTAAAACCCCATTTATGTTGCCTCTCTTACTATATCAAGATGTCATTTATTGAGGGCCCACGGTGAAATTTGTCAGGGGGCTGGTTTCTAATAGTGCCCGTGACCAGGGGCATTAGTAAACATAAAGCTTTACTAGGGCACAGGGCCACGGCCCCTGTTACTCATATGATTTTTGAAAGCTGAACATGAGATTTTTCTTGGATAAAGCACAAAAAATACTGGATCACATGCCCCAGTGACAGATGTCTAACGATGCCCATTCCCTTGACTAACTGTAAGAGAATTGACATGGTATCCTTTAGGTATTGCGGTTAGACTGGAAACATATTTGATCCTAAATATCTCTGAAATTTATTGTTTTGAAATACCAACACAATAGTGATCATTTTTTTAGGTTGCATGTAAGCCCATAGCAGAGAGCTCAGTCCAGGGCAGGGAAGGTGATGGCTCAAGGGCTCTGATATTGTCCCACAACTGGTTGATTAAAACTTCAGTAAATCAAAATGCAACTAAACAGCCAGCTCCAAACCTGAGCTAGTTATCTGCTGACTACCTACACACATTCTTTTATCATAAGTCCAATGAATGTACGCCTGTACATAGGATACTGTGCAAAAGTCTTATGCAGTCAAAAGAAATGTTTAAAGCTATCTATTTGGGTAGTAAGTGGACTAATGCATAGAACAAAAACACAATTTAGCATTAAAATATATACAAATTATGAGTAACATGATAAAACTACCAAGAATTTCTTCTGTTCTCCAAAAAGTTACTGATATCTTGATGGATGGCTAGGTGAACACCGCTTCAGTTCAAAATTCTCTCCTCAGGGGCACCTCAGACATTCCATTTATTTATTAAATTTCACCAGCAGCTCACTTAAATAATTAGTTTAATTAGTTAAAAATGTCAGAGACACTGTGCTAGTGGTTGAATCAAAAGTATATTGGTATATTGGATGGTTGCTGGAAATAATGCTGTGATTTTAGCAGATATTCTGAAATGGCTAAGCTAACACACTTTGACAGGTAGAGTAACATAGTTTTATACAAACACAAAAATCATTTAAACATCATTTTCTTTGGCTGCCTAAGACTTTCGCATAGTTCTGTATGTGGCTTCTGAATTCCAGAGTTATTATACCCCTTAATGGTTTGATGTTATTTATCCTATTTTACCAGAACAAGCAATAGCTACATTCCAACTTAATTCTAGACAATTTGGTGTACAAATTGTACACATGACTATTTTATGAATGTGTTACATTCAATTCCTCCATCCCTTTTGTAAACGGTTACCCTGGTCTGACCTTGTGCCTTAACCAGACGTCATGAGGCACGAGCCTGGGGTATCATAAGAGTCATAACAAATGTCGAAGCCAATTTCAGTTTTCTGAGGGTTCTGCCTTAGTCCGCCTGGTAACGGTCTACCAACAGATGGCGCTGTGGCCTAGCCTTAACGAAGCCTAGTTTGTCTATTATGAGTTTCCGTAGTTTTTTTCTGCGTGTAAGGCACCTCCAGGAGTCGGATACAAGGTGACAATTACTTTTCCTTTTCTTTAAAACATGCAGTATTTTTGCTTACTTACATAAAGTCGGTCATTTGTCGCTGAGAAAAACATCGATGTTTGCATTTGGTAATTAAGGTAAACCTGACAACTTGTAATTAAGTCGAAACAACATAAATTGAAGCTGACAGACTTTTGGTGGCATGGGAAAGTGTAAAAGAATCGCCCCGTCGGCGTTATATATATATATATATATAAATTTTCTTATTTGATCCTAACAATACAGTCGAGGATTTTATAAGGTTAATGTGAAGCTACTGAGTATTAAAATGCCCCATACATGTAATAAGATCGCACCCACCCACTGCCTGTCCTTAGGCAATCTCCTGTTACCTTTTGGCCACATTATTCTGTCTTCATTGTCGTAATTTGTCTCAGACCTTTTCTGCTGATTGGACACAGTTGTTTGTTTGTTCATTCTCTGCTGATTGACAGGAAGGGGCTTGAGCAGTGTGCTTTCTTTGATGCTGTGTTTACGTATGTGCTTCCAAACCCAGGCAGTAGGGTTGGTAGTTGCACCTGTGGTTCTGATGGCAGGAACTGTGTTTGCTGCTAGCGAGGAGAAAGAGGACACCACTTTGAGGACAGAAGAGGTACTGCATTTCTCCTCACGTGGCATCTTTGTGTGTCTGGCAGGTTACTGAGTCTTATCGCTCATTTTGTGTTACAGCTTTCTCTCTACACCATACCCCAGCAAAAATTCAAATATGTGGAAACCAAAGAAGGACAGATAGAACAGACTGTGGCTCAGCTGAGGCAAACTGTTCAGCCATACACCAGCCAATATCAGGTGACCGTCTGTCTGCACCCTGCCCTGTATCAGGTGCACTCTTCCCCACTTTGCAGGCTTGGTTCCCTAATCAGTATATATAATTGCTCTGACAGTCAATTCCAGTTTTTTATGCAGGTCCTGAAAAGCAACTGGTCTGTTGTAATGATTGTTCTTTTGATTTTCGCCTTCGCTTGTGCTTATGCTTCTGATTGAATATGCTGCTCTTCTGCTTCCCTTTCAGCAAACCGGCCTCAACGTGTTTGAAAAAATTCAGGTATTCTCTTCCACATGAGCAAATCCATCACTCACCATCACCCCTTCGAATCAGACTAGTTGAAAAGTTTCCCTGCTCAAATGTAGCGGCGATGGCGAAACAGTCACAGCTAAGATGGCCACACCTCACTGCTAAATGAAACGGACAGGCCAGGGTTTTACGTGCTGCTGTGTCTCAGGTGTCTGTCATCAGAGAGAGGTGGTGCTGCTCTCAGTCACTCTCTGAAGCACAGCTTGGTCCTGCCCTTGCACACCTTCCCATACCTGCAGGTTCAGACTGCAGTCGTCGATCTGAGAGCCCTTTCTGCTCCAGAGATTATGCCTTTTTCTGAAGAGTATCAGGTCAATGGGATTTCAGTTGCATGCTTCTGTGGTTCTACTGTGACATGTGACGCCTCTGGTACGGGCCGTGATGTTGGATTGGGCTTCCCGCTCATTGCTAAAGTCATTGGCCGAAATGATTGGCACCCCTGGAATTTTTGCAGAAAATGCACCATTGTTACAATCACAAATGATCTCGTATATACATGTTTATTTCCTTTATGTGCATGGGATAAGCACGGAAAAGCAGATACAACTAAGCCAAATTTGACATCATGTCACACAGAACTCCAAAAATGGCCTGGACATAATTACTGGCACCTTTTCAAAATTGTGGGTAAATCGTATTATTTCGAACATGTCATGCTCGTTCGAACTCACCAGTGGCAAGAAACAGGTGCTGGCAATATAGCAATCACACCTGAAGCCAGTTAAAATGGAGAGAACTTGACACAACCTTTCTGTTGTGTGTCTGTGTGCCACACTAAGCATGGAGAACAGAAAGAAGAGCAGAGGATTGAACAATCTCAGGTATAGCTCCAGACATCTTCATGTTCCTTTCTCCACTGTGCACAACATAATCAAGAAGTTTACAACACATGGCTAATAGCTAGTTATTCTCTCTGGACTTGGACAGAAGAGAAAAATTGATAAGACTACAACACAGGATATTCTGAATGGTGAATAAACAGCCCCAATCAGCTTCTAAACAAATTCAAGCTGTTCTGCCAACTCACGGTGCAACAGTGTCGACTCAAACTATCCATCATCATCTGAATGAAATGAAACACTATGGCAGGAGACCCAGGAGAAGCCCACTGCTAACACTGAAACATAAAAAAGCCAGTCTGGAGTTTGCCAAAATGTACTTGAGGAAGCCAAAATCCTTCTGGGAGAACGTCTTGTGGACAGATGAGTCCAAGGTAGAGCTTTGTGGTAAAGCTCGTCATTCTCCTGTATACAGTAAATGGTACAAAGAAAAGAACATGATACCTACAGTCAAATGTGGCGGAGGTTCTAAGATGTTCTGCTGCCTCTGGCACTGGGTGCCGTGACTGTGTACAAGGCATCGTGAAATCTGAAGACTACCACAAGATTTTGGGGCGCAATATAGGGCCCAGTGTCAGAAAGCTGGGTCAGAGGTCATGGGTGTTCCAGCAGGACAATGACCCCGAACATACCTCTAAAAACACCCAAAAATGGTTGAAGACAAAGCACTGGAGAGTTCTGAAGTGTCCAGCAATAAGTCCCGACCTAAATCTGATTGAACACTTATGGAGAGATGTCAGAGTTGCTGCTGGGAGAAGGCACCCTTCAAATCTGAGAGATCTTGAGCAGTTTGCAAAAGTAGAGTAGTCAAAAATTCCAGTTGAGAGGTGTAACAAGCTTGTTAATGGTTATAGGAAGCGATTGTTTTCAGTTATTTTTTCCAAAGGCCGCATAACAAAATATTAAGTTAAGGGTATCCAGTCCAGTTTTTGAGTTTTTTTCCTGTTTTTTGTATTGTTCCAATGCACATAACGGAAATAAACGTGTATACCAAAACATTTGTTATTACAACAATTTTCTGGGAGAAATGGCGCATTTTCCGGACAAAATTCCAGGGGTGCCTATAATTTCGGCCATTACTGTATGTGCTGCGGCACTCAGAGTCCTGCTGTAATGGCCAGTGAAAGATGCTCATATCATAACGCACTGTAATAAATGCAGTTAACCCACTGGTATTCCTTCACTAAAGTTCTGTGCTTTTAAACTTTGGAACTGTGTTTTTTAACAGCCATCTTGTTTTTCTGTGATTTCATTCCCTGGCCCTGGGAATTCAGGGTTTCTTTGGAGCAGTGAAACCCAGTGTTGAGAAGTCTGTCCAGTTCGGGAAAGGTCAGAGCAGTTTTGGCTTTATTTTATTCACTTTGCATACATAAGCTTGCATTTGCTGGAGTAACACACATTCACATATTTTCTGAAAGACCCACCGTTCGCTCATACCTAGTAAAGTTACTGGGTGGGCACTGTGAGCTGCATTCTGTCTCTCTGCTGCCCCCAGACAGCTATGAGTACCTGAAGGACCCCCCCTCTGAGTTCTACGCCCAGGCGGGGGTGATCGGCTTTGCCGGCATCCTGGGCCTCTTTCTGGCTCGAGGTAGGTGGGATGCCACCCATTCCTTAGTCAGCAGCTGTCCTCTGGTGATTCAGTGAGTCTCTACGTCGCTTCCTGTCAGGGTCCAGGATTAAGAAGTTGATCTACCCCACCGGGCTGATGGCCGTGGGAGCCTCGCTGTACTACCCCCAGCAGGCAGCCTCCATTGCCAAGGTGTGAAAATGCGCCCTGCCCGCCGCTCCCTTTCTCCCCCTGCCCTCCCCCTTTTTAACTTCCTCTCTTGGTGTCTCGTAGACGACGGGAGACTCTGTGTATGACTGGAGCCTGCAGGCTTATGTTGCCCTGGAGACGCTTCTGAAGGACAAGAGAGCCGCTAAGCCAGTAAAGGAGCAGGTGAGAGGCCGTCCTGCAGTGACGCTTTAGTGGGATGGTGCTTCTCTGAGACACGCAGCTGTATAAATGAGGGACTGTTGCATGTAGCTTTAAGTAGGAATGATGTCCCCTGACAGGCAATTTACATTCACACTCATGGCATTTGGCAGACACCCTTAGCCAGAGTGACTTGCATAAGTGCTGAGAGGTTTTGTCAATATATTTTGAACCCGGCTAAGAATACCATCACTCTAAAAAAACTCTGTTTATACAATTGTATATACAATTTTTTAAATAAGTGTGTGATCCAGGAAGCACTAATCCAGGTGATCCAGAAAGTGGTAGATTTTTAGTCGTCTTTTGAAGGCACCCAGTGACTCAGCTGTTTGGACATCTACTGAAAGTTCATTACACCACCTAGGTGCCAAAACAGAGGAGTTTAGATGCATGTATTCCTTGCACCTTGAGCAATGGTGACACCAGTCAAGCCGTGTTGGTGGATCAGAGAGAGCGCGGTGCAGGCCCGAGTGAGAAATTCTTGTAGGTAGGAGGGTGCCGGGTCCATTTTTGGTTTTGAAACCGAGCATCACTGTTTTGAATCTGATGCAGGCAGCTACAGGAAACTAGTGGATGGAAACTAAATTCCCTCAAAAGACACACAGCAAAAGAGCACACAAGCAATGTGGGTGCAGAATCTCAATGCCACCTGAGCAGGGGTACCTGTCCCATACAACAACGGAGGGTAGTATCACAATAACATGGTACAGTACATCGTTAAAACAACTGACATATCAAGTACGACTGTTTCCCAAACAGTTATACTTTGTTAATATCACAATAGTTTTGTTTGGTAGGATTTTTCACTAGACGCTACTCCCCCCTCTCTTAACTTTGTTTTTACAAATATTGCAAATCACTGTGTTAACTAGTTGTTAAACATGAAAAATACTTCCAGATCCTTATCTGCTATTTTCACGCTTCTCTTGCTGCAAAGGGTATGCACATGATGTCACAGCAGGTGGAAGTCACTGCACTCACACCCACTGAGTGGCAGAAAACCTGAGTGGCAGTGTCAGCGTTCAGCTGGAATGCTGCAAAAAAAACACCCAAGCATCTAAAATGAGAAAGAACTTGATGTGATTGACTGTGCAAATTGATTTAACAAGTAATATGAGCTTTCTTTTTACAGACTGCCAAAAAAGTAAATAAGTATAGGATATGAATCAGTCACATATGGCCGCATATGAGCTACAGAACTCAATGACAGTGTTTGCGAATGATTGTTCAAAACACCGGTGTCACTTAATGATGATGTGTACTATGCAAGTTACCAATGTAGTTACTGCCATTGATGGAACTGCGGTTTTGGGAAACATTGTGACTGCATATTTTGGGAAATGCACCCCATTGACGGGGCACTTGGGTTTAAGGTTGGTCCTCATCGTGAGGTGAAAGCACCTCTCAGTCATTTGTATCTCTTCTCTCAGGTAGGGAAGACTGAGCTGAAAACTGAGGAAAATGTCACGACTAGCAAAGAGCCGAAGCACTGAGCAGCCTGGTTATGCTGCCCCGCCCCCTGCTCGGTGGGCCCCACCTCAGGCCCAGCTCTTGTGCAACCTCTCAGGCCCTGTTCTTGCCCCCCCTTCTTCATAACTGCCACACAGTGGGATGGGGCCATAAGTTTGTACAGTACTGTACATGTAATTATTGAATTCCGAATGTATTTATGTAATAAAACCGAAAATCCCTAACACTGTCATTGCTGACATGGTTTTCTTTCCGACAAAACTGCTGAACGCCCTTTCTTTCTGAAAATGGTGAAGAGCCGTGCAGTGGATATAGAAAAAAATCAGCCTGTCTAAAAAAAATCACGTTTTGTCACCTTACAGCTTGAAATAAAAACAAAACAACTGAATAGCTTTATTTACTTAGCTCAACTAAGTAAATTGATGGGAAATGAGTCATACTCCCGGGACTCTGGGAGAATTCGATCAGAACTTGAACTTTTTAGGATTCGAACCCGAGTTACGAGCGGACTAAGTTCGAGTTCTGAGGTATCACTGTATATGGTTTGAATTTGCAACCAACCCCTCCGCAAACCCCCCTACCGTAATGTATTGCTTTAAGCCAGCGCTGTAAGCAAGTCGAACGCACCCAATGACCGGATTGGGGAAACAAACTGAAACGCAGACTTAATACAGAGGACTAATGACAACAACCAGAAACAGCTCATCACATGGGGATCCCAAATGAGGTTAATAAGGGGGCTTGGCACACGGAAGGAGCGGACGACCGGGACAGGACAGGGGTACTGTTCGGATAAGATCTTTATCGTTTTGGAAGCCATTAATAAAAATGCTTTTCTTGTTTTATCTTGTTCATTTTGTGTTTAAGTGCTAAAAAAATATTTAGGTGTATTTTTTTGGGGGGGGGGGCGGAAACCAATTAATTGGTTTTCCATTATTTCGTATTGGAAAGAAACTCGAACTTTTTAGGATTCGATCCGGAGTCCGGAACGGATTAAGTTCGAGAACCGAGGTACCACTGTACAGCCATTCGTTAAGATACTCTAAAGAAGTTTGAGAAGAGAAGTACATGTAACTCAAAAGTAATCAAGCTGTTGTTACCAGCGCCCATTCGTATCATATCGGACAATCCTGTGTAGGTCCGTCATCAATTTACGTCCGCGATCGGTTCCGATATGTCACTTAGCCAAGTAAGTGCCTGTCTACCCCAAGGCTTTTGATGTAAATAATTTTAGGTTTATATAATGGAACGATAGAGAGTTAGTATAAGATTTATTGTGTGACACACCAGATGCGTGAGATTTCAAAAGCAAGAGCAAAACGGAGCGAGAGATTGGGGGACGCGGCAGTTGTTTTTTTTCTTTCAAACATACCGCTTCACGCTCGCTCCGGCGCAAGTGTGTGTGTGTGTGTGTGTGTGTGTGTGTGTGTGTGTGTGTGTGTGTGTGTGAGAGAGAGAGAGAGAGAGAGAGAGAGAGAGAGAGAGAGAGAGAGAGAGAGAGAGAGAGAGAGAGAGAGCGAGCGCAAATATTGCTGTCTAGCTGTGCTAAATTGGTAGAAAAGTATCTGGACAGACTTAAGGTTGTAATTAAAGCAAAAGCAGGATCCACAAAATGATCGATTAAGGGGGGTGACCCTTTATTAATCTCTATTCTAGTTTTTATTTGTAATTTTTTCAGGACTGTTGCTATTTTTTACTTTCACTTGCATATTATCTGTTATATTGAGTAAATAAAGCTGGACAAATTCAGTTTTGTTGTGTTTTAATTCCAGGCTGTGAAGTAACACTGTTTATATTTTTTTACAGGGGTACGTGTCTATACCCTCTGTATTACCCAGCACACCAATAAAGCCTGTGAAAGCACAGATAATTCATCTGGACAATAGCTAGCATTATGTTTCTCTCAGAACCAGTATACGGTGGTACCCCCATATCTGCGATTCAGTTACTATCTAAAAAAGATTTCCATAAACCGTTCGTAAGTTTCAATTCGTGCAACAAGCAAGTGCAGGCTGTAAAGCCGGTGAGTAATTTTTTTGGAACATTTTTTTTCTCATTACAGGATATGTACAGGCATAGTTTGAATTACGGAGAGCTAATTACGGGCGCTCGGCTGCCCTGAAGAGGACGGTCTCCCTTGAAAGCCACCCCTGAGGCGTTTGGTGGGGAGGGCTCTGAAAAGGTCCATTTTCGTGTTAGAGGTGATATATTATATTTTCTGTACATTAAGGTGAAGCAAAATAATGCTCCGCTTTTTTGTTCAAGTGATGCCCTGTATATGAGAAGCAGAACGACGTTACCGGTGTCCCTCTGTTTTTTGTGTCTATTAGACTAACTTCTTGCGTGATTTTTATGTTATTGCGCCTATGTGAAATGTTGACGGTATTAACTGCCTGCAGTAGTAATAGCAGAACGTTTTTCGCAGTAACTGACCGCGCTGACGCGCGCTTATACGTATGCGCGTGCATGTGACTTGGGAAGCCGTGTCGCGCACCGGAAAACAAGGCTCCTCCGAAAGCCAGAGTAATTCGATCCCTGTGTACAGGTACACGATACAAGATTTTCATTGTAAAATGTAACAATATGTTTTTTTTCTATTGTTCCTTTATTCTATTATTCATGGCGCAATTATACCCTGATACCTGATATTTTTTCAATATGTCATCGCTTGGGAATTGGGCTAAAAGGTCAGAATACTTTTCATTCGAGAGTACTGTACTGTATAATGGTCAATGTTCTTACTATATTTAATGTTAATGTGTGCATTTTATCAATTAAACCTTACCATATGTATATACACGAACGTCATGTTAGATATGGCTGCTGGATGATTTGCTGTTGGTGGTATTTGGCTACCTGAAGCAGGTCTTGGAACACATCACTCATGGATATGGGGCACTGTAATTGACATGGACACAGTGAAGAATGTGACAGCTAAGCTTTTCAATTCAGTACATTTTATTTAATGGTCATTCTGCCTTCTGTACTCTGCTGTTATCTGAAAAGAGATGAATGATAAGATACAATTCAGCCCTCATCCCCCTTTGTGTTATGTAAATATTTCTCTTTTATCACTCTGAGGGAACTTCTGGACATTATTCCATTTTCACATGCTGGTTATTAGATTTGATGATTCAGTGCAGTAGCTCAAATATCGAATGGCCTCAAGTCGTAGTGTAAAGCAAAACTAAGAGTCAAGGTGAAAGAAGTTCTTCTTTCTAACTGCATGAGGTGAGCTGTGTAGATCCCAAGCACCCGGGCCTCTACTTGGCAGACATCTTGAGCAGGTACTCCTTGTCGATCTCGAAAAGCCGCCAGCCCTCCTCATGCGAGAGGTCAGATGCGCCACGCCGCTTGTAGAAATCGATGGATGGCTTGTTCCACTCGGCCACGATGAAGTGCATGCCGCTGCAGCGGGTTTTTACCGCCGTCTGGAGGGAGAATTATAATAACGCATTATGTAATAATGCTGCGTTGTGTAATACAACAAAATGTAACAAGTTTTCATCACATAATGCAATGTTATTACATTATGCACTAAGTAATAGCACCGGATTATTTAATAACAAAATGTGACAAATTTATAGGCTACATCATAATTTTATATAATTTTCATTGCTCGTTATCATTATTATTTCATCGTTATTATTGTCATTCCACTTGTTACATTCTGTCCAGTTACTACGTAATGCTTTGTTACAAGCATCAACAGGCCGTTGGCACCCGTATACTCTTTACATTCGCCTAGCACCCTGCCCTGGGAGAGCCTCACTGTGATAAGAGGCCATGGATGAGTGACAGATGGATGGAAATGTCAGACACAAACCTCACTCAAGGTCCTGAAGATCTCTGTCCCAATCCCATACCCTGAATCAAAGGGGAATGGAATTACGGTGAACTGCATGTAAGTCGAAACATAGTACACGTATGCGATGAATCTATGTACTGTGTATGAACTGAGTATGTACTGTGTATGAACTGAGTATGTACTCTGTATGTACTATGTATGAACAGAGTATGTGCTGTGTATGAACTGAGTATGTGCTGTGTATGAACTGAGTATGAACTGTGTATGAACTGAGTATGTACTGCCATACCTCTGTACTCCTTCATCACGTAAAAGTCCTCCAGATAGAGCATCTTGCCAATCCAGGGGTCATAGGTAAAGTAGTACATGGCAAATCCAACAACCGTGTGACCTGTACGGAAAAATGCCTACTGCTAATTATTGGCGTGTCCACTAAGGGGAAATGGTTTATATTACAAAAACACATTACTGCTGACAGGTCTAGTTTCACTACCGGCAATTTTTTCCATGAATAACTGTGCTTCTATGTGTGTGGTTAACGCACCACAAGGGGTAAGATTTCACATGACAATTACCTCAAGGCAGCATTAGTCACCTACCCTCACCAGGCTGCATTGTAATCAGAGGCGTAGGGACAGGACAGGTGAGGCAGGCGATCGCCTGAGGGCCCCAAGGGGGGTCGATTACACAGTACATCATAACGACAAATCTGCTTTGTCTATTCTTTGTTTCACAGTGAAAATAAACGAATTGTGTTTATTAAATTCTCTTTCTTGATATTATTAATTTACATGTCACAGTAAAATGAAGCTAATAAATGTTAGCATGCTGGGGTAGGGGGAGGGCCCCATGGAGTTCTTTGCCTAGGGGCCCCAGTGTCCCTAAAATCGCCTCTGATTGTAATAATGGTAATAAATCTCAGTTTATATACTGTTTAGGTCTATATCGAGTGAAATGATGTATGTGCTACCTGTTCATTAAAATTTTATTTAGATGTACTAAGGGCAGTTCCTTAAAGGCCTTTGAAAGATGGCAGGGTCGCACTTGAGATTGAGTAACTGAGTATATCACTGCATAAATTGGACCCCAAACCAGACCAATCCAGTTACAATTGGGCCCTAAATTTAGAATCGCCCTAACTGTCATCCCATTACGGCACCCCAGAAATACTGTACCGTCTGAGCTGCGGCGATCCTCCGGCACTTCGGCCATGATGCAGTGATAAAACGGTTGCTCCCCGAATCCGTCCTGCAGCAGCTCTGTGGGAAACGGGCCAGAGAGGTTTGGTTAATAATTGGGCCGCCCGCCCGCACCAGAAGCCTGTAGAGTGGGATTCGGACAGGTTCGGTTCATCCTAACGCTAATCTTACCTGTCTCCGTCAACACGACCTGCTCCTCCATCTCTTCGAATTTTGCAAGTTCCTGCAAAACAAAATATTTACGTTGTACAGTTTAAATATTTCACTTAATAAAAGACAGGCATTTTAAACAAATGTCGTAAGCATAGCACATCAAGTTTAATTGAATTGTGTGCCCCTTCACAAAGTTTTAACTTTCAGTAAATCATCAAAATGCTTTATAGCCTAATCAAAATAAAATAAAACTTTTTAAATTTATAATTTTGGGGGAAAGCTGCGTATAAGAAGTGGATATTTGGAAAAAGTCGGGTACCTTTATGAGTCGCAGTATGTCCGGTACGTCCTTGGGTTCCGCTTTCCGCAATATAAAATTGGCCATTTTCTCCTTTTACTCTTTTTCCCTTTTCTCACAAGTCCTCTGTATTTGAAAAGAAGCAGCAGGTGGTTCTTCATTCGCTTCCCAGGAGCGTCAACTCCGCAGTCAGTCTGGGATCCTGAGCCCTCAGCGAAGAGATCACATTCACACCGAGGCTCTTAGACGCCCGATACGGATCATGCCGCTTTATCCCGGTGGCGGACCGGAACGTTTCGTAATACTCGGAAAATCCCGCACGTCACTGGCTCCGGCCGGTGACTAACCCGCGGTGCCGCATATGGAAATGAGTCCGGTCAGCGCCCCCCCCCTCCCAGCAAAGAAGAAATGATTGTTAATCGTTTAACATAATAGCTACAATGACGCAATACATAGGCCTATAATAAGTAACATTACTATTTAATTAAACAATAAGTACTAGTAATAATAATAATAATGGCTTGTGATTTGTTTGATCACCTTAACTTTATTTGCGCTAATTTTGATTCATTTTAATATTCGTGTTTTTGTAGTTACACAGATATAAAGGAAAATCTCACAGACAGCTCCCCCTAGTAGTACCAAATCCAGTCCGTATGCTCCGTAATATTTTCATTAATATTCGTATTATAATAAATCAAATAATTATTTTATGTTACACATAAAAGTGAATTTACTAGTGATTTGTTAATGAGATGCATGTGGACGATAAGCATTTATTAACACGTAAGAGCACCCATCAGTATGAAGTTAATATTATCATGTAGAAAAAAATCTATGAATGTTGCAGGTAAATTCTGTCAAAATTGTTTAATTCCTCCGGTAGAAAAAAAATCTGATGGAAAAATAGGCATACCTAACTGAGGCGATTAACTGTGATGAAACTACGGTAACCATACCCCTGCATGGTGTAGTTCACCCTCCGCTGGTGCGCGGCGGATGACGGGTATTCGAATCAAAATAACATTACGTAGCTTTTACTCAAATTAATTATCGATGCCTTTCTTGTTAATAATATTTGTGTCACTTCAACGGTAAGAAATGGATCTGAAAAATATATAACTTTTAAATTCGATAGATTTAAGATAATGGATCTTGTTAACAATTTCGATTTTTCCTTAGGTGACTGCCGGCACAGTTGTGACCTCAGTCACTGGGGATCGTACAATAAAGGTACAGATTGCTTAAATGCAGTTCAAATATATATTTTTAAACACTACTAGAAAATACCTTCAGCAACCTTTCAACTTTCCGGGAACACCCTGGCCACGATCCTACATAGCACGGCACACGCGCGTACACCACCCACAATTTAGTAATGTAGGGACACCAGTTAGCCTCGCTACTCAACTCCGGGAAACATTCTTGTCGTCCAACTCAACTCCGGGCGGTGTTTCGCTCATTCCACTCAAACTCCGGGCAGTTTTCCGTTCGTCCGCAGGGAAGGCTTAGCTGTAAAGGAGAGAAATATCCCTCATAAGTGCGTTGTTTAGGTAGTATGAGAAAGATGTTGGCTATCATTTCCAACGTGTTGAGGGCAAGCAACAAGAAAAACGTGAGTATACTGCTTTACGTTACCTTGTAAATGGATGATGCAAAATGCGGCCCGAAATAAATAAATCTTATCCGGACGTCCGCAAGGACAACTGCCATGTTTTGTGTCAGCAGTCCTGGGCCCCGTCCGGGGGAGTTTCGTTTGCATGTCATCTATAAACTCAAGACGTTTATATGAACTATATTACATGAGTTATAAGAAAAGTCACATTGTCATTTAGAAACGAACGTCTTCTCTTTTCCGCTGTTGTCTTCCAATGAACTCGTTTAAATCTTTCTCGTTTCCGATTATCCTGTTCGGGTGATAAAGGGGAATAAAATATGAAAAATTGCATATATCGTGAAAGAAATTTCAGCCAAGACTCTGTACGATCATATTTTCGGTTGTCAGTTTCCGTGTTTTGTCGTGTGTTAATTGTGTGAGCAGGAATGCAGCTGTCATGCTTCAGGTTGTTACTTATACGTCGAAAGTATAATTTATGTTTTTCTCCCTCTACCTGTCTCTTCTGGGAGACCTGTAGGGGGCACAGGCTGTGTCTGAGGTAAGTACTGGTTGGGTGGCTCCCCCAAACTTGGCTGTATCTGGATCACAGTGTTTAGGAAGCCATTAATCACCTGTCTGCTCAACTGAGAAGTTCCTCCACATACTGTCTCTGGAAATGTCCCAGATCTGAATGTACCTGACATTAAGTAAAAAAAGTGACTTGGCTGCTTTCATTTGTATGATTCCTGTTAATGTATTAAATAGATGTGTGTCCCAGTGCTGCCTAACCTTTTCCATGATACCCATGACTCTTGTGTCTTGTGGCACATCCATCTTCTACTGCAGTGTTTCCCATTCCGATCCTCAGGGACCCACAACCGGTCCACATTTTTACTTCTACCGGGAGCTCAGAGTCCTTGAGGACTGGATTGGGAAACGCTGTTCTAGAGTGACTGCATCAGCAGGCCAGCCCCCTCCTCCCTTCCCCCCCATGCTTCACAGAGGCCCCCCGGTTCAGTGCTGGAGAGGTGGAACCAAAGGCTTTCAAACCATAGTGTTTGTGATTCTGTATTGTGGTGACAGGGATGAGGAGTATCTTTTTGTCCACTGATGTGTGATGTCTTCCTAGGGTGCCAAGGTGGTGATATCATCTCGCTCCTATGCCGACTTCACCCCTCAAGCCTCGTTTGACATCAAGGTGAGTGTGTGTGTGTGCGCGCCTGCATGCTTCTATACCCCTGTACTTCTGTGTCTGAGTATACCCACATGCTGCATCCTGTTTTTAGAGGTGTGACCTGCATCGGCTGGAGGAGGGCCCGGCCCAGCAGGCGGTTCTGACCCGGGAGGAGGGGCTCCAGTACTACCGCACCATGCAGACGATGAGGCGCATGGAGCTCAAGGCAGACCAGCTGTACAAGCAGAAGATCATCAGGGGCTTCTGTCACCTGTATGACGGCCAGGTCAGACCACAGATATGCCTGTGTTTTCACACATTTGCGTATAGGGGGATTCAAAGGTGCTCACTGCCTTTGGTCACCTGACAGGAAGCATGTGCGGTGGGCATTGAAGCAGGCATCAACCCAACAGACCATCTGATCACAGCGTACCGAGCCCACGGCTACACCCTCACCAGAGGGGGCACAGTGCGTGAGATTATGGCCGAGCTCACAGGTGGGGAGCTGATGGGCACGAGGCACCTAGTGAAGCTTCTGGAACTACAGGTGGCATGCTAGAGTACCTGGGTACTAGGTGACACAGCTTTGTGTTTGATTTTTACAGGGCGCAGGGGAGGCATTGCCAAGGGCAAAGGTGGATCGATGCATATGTACACCAAGAATTTTTACGGCGGGAATGGGATTGTCGGAGCTCAGGTACGGCTACCCGCTCGCTGGGACTAGTGACGTACCCTGCAGCAGGAACGATAGCGCTCATCACCCGAATCCTCCCCATTTCTGCCAGGTACCTTTGGGGGCAGGTGTGGCATTGGCCTGTAAGTACCAGGGGCACAATGAGCTGTGTGTCACGCTATATGGAGATGGAGCAGCCAACCAAGTAAGATCAGCTGCCTGTGGTCGTCCTGTGGGTCCGTCAGTCCAAGTTTCCAAACAATTTGTATTATCTTCATAGGGCCAAATCTTTGAGACATACAACATGGCATCTTTGTGGAAATTACCGTGCATCTTCATCTGTGAGAACAACAAGTATGGCATGGGCACCTCTGTGGAGCGAGCTGCTGCCAGCACTGACTATTACAAGAGAGGCGACTTCATCCCAGGACTCCGGGTAGGCCGGGCATGTGGTTGCACATTCTATAATCTGCACTCCCAGTACCTGGTACCTACAGAGCTGGAGATAAAATGTTTCATTTTGGTGTTCCGTCAGTACTTTTCTCTTCATAAATGTTTCCTTCCAGGTGGATGGGATGGATGCCCTGTGTGTGAGGGAGGCCACCAAGTTCGCCGCGGATCATTGCAGAGCTGGAAAGGTGAGATTTGATTAGGCTTCGTTGTATAATGAGTAGGGAAGCGTGTTAGACTTGAATGGGGCTAGCTTTGAGCTTGCCCTTAGAAAACGTCATGAAGAATCAATAATGAGATAATAAGCCAGTAGGAGATGAAGCCCCAGACCAGTTCCAAGCAGACCTGAGGAGGTGATCCTCTTTGTGCACCATGGCATGGTTCATGTTATTTCCACATGACATTTCAGGGACCCATTCTCATGGAGCTGCAGACATACCGTTACCATGGACACAGCATGAGCGACCCTGGGATCAGGTAACTGTCGACTGAGGATGCGTTACCAGCAGATTAGTACTTACTGATCTCCTAGAATGCTCATCCCTTCACACATAACCAGCATCATCATTTGTTTTTCTGTTCCTGTTTCTAGCATTTTCAATGATCAAGGATTTTTATTTCCCATTGTGCAAGTGGATTACATAAATACAACAAAATATACTAGCTGCCTCTGTAATGACTTTACATACAAATATACACGTGTATAAAGTATCAGATAAATATTATACAAAATAGAACAGGAATATGTATGTGGAAATTCTGAGAAATATTTTCCATAAACTACATATAGCACTGTTGTAGCACGTAAACTTGATGTATGCAGACATAAAGGTTTGCTTTGTAGTTTAATAAAGTACAATAATAAACAGGGTGCCATGATAATCGTGCAGAAGGGTGACTGAGTCACAGCAACGTTCAGTGTTACAGGGCGTGGGTGGGATGGGACTACAGGGCGAGGTGGTGCATCATCATAGCGGGTCGGCCTGGAGGTCAGCCGGGAAACCGCTCTGGGTTAGAAGATCATCTTGAGTCTGGCTGAGCAGGCATATGTGCTCCTGAATTAATTACTTGGTAGCAAAAGACTGAGTGGACCATATCCAGGATAGGTATGGTCTGACGGGAACCTGCAGGCCCTCTGGGGGCAGCGGTGACTGTAAATGCTATCGATGTCTGGCAGCTGTAGTTCAGTGATGTTCGCCTGTACTGACTATGCGTTGAAGGGCTTTTCAATCAGCATCCTACAGTACGGCGTACCAGACTGTGATATCAGGATTCTCTCTGGTGCACCAGCTGCGAAACTGTGAAGTTAATCCTGTCTCCTTAGGAAATAAAGGTGCTGTTCTGTCTTGGTGATTAGAGAGGAAGAGTTCACAGAATATAAGATGACCTCTGTGATTTATACTCAGAGAAACCTGAAACAGTCTCTATTTTTAGTACGCACAGGATTTTGTTGTGAATATAGAAGTATTGTTTCCTCTGCTCTGGAATTATCCCCACACCATCGAGATCCAGACCCATCTGCGCTCTGAGTGCTATATCGTATTCCTGTCCATACCACAACCATCTTTAAACTTTTTAACCCTTCCCCTGACCATCAGCTACCGCACACGTGAGGAGATCCAGGAGGTGCGCAGTAAGAGCGACCCCATCTCCATGCTGAAGGAGCGCATGCTGAGCAACAACATGACCAGTGTCGAGGAGCTGAAGGTCGCACCTCATCTCAAATTTACTTCCATAAAAGATGAATATTCAATCAATGACTCAGCTCTTTTTTCAGTTTGGTGCTAATGAGATACTTTGCGTGCACACAGGAGATCGATGTGGAGGTGCGCAAGGAGATCGAGGATGCGGCCCAGTTTGCCACCACTGACCCAGAGCCTCCCCTGGAGGAGCTGTGCAACCACCTCTTCTATAATGACCAGCCCTTGGAGGTCCGTGGCACACACCCATGGACCAAGCTGAAGTCTGTTAGCTAAAGTCCATCGTAGCCCAGCTGCCCTCTATTCCCCCTCCACCCCAGTCCTCCCCCCAAGTTGTCCCTCGTCCATCCAACAGGATCAAGGCTCTGTAACATGCTGGTTATTTAAGGAAAGGGGGAGTTTTGCAGTAGACATAATCTTGATGGCATATTTCCACTGGGAGCCCATTCCATCCTGAAGATCAGTGTGCTATGTACGTGCAGCACAGCTCTGACTGGTCAACTAGAGGTCATTTATTCACTACTCAATGTTTACAGGTGAAATCCAGTTTCCCAACCAAGTCCTCAGGGACTCCTAGACAGTCCATGTTTTTGCTCTCCTGGAGCTAGGAGAGAGCAAAAATGTGGACTGTCTGCGGCTTCGCAAGGACCTAAATTGGGAAATGGTTATGTTTGAGAAACATTTCTCTCCAGCATTAATTGACCTTGCTCATTTTTTGTTTCACAAAATGGATCAGAAATGGAGAGCTGTGGATGGAAAAGGCTTTAATGATGACTAGGCTTTCCATCAATCTCAAATAGTGTAGTTTTAAGCAGTAGAAAGTTGGCTGGATTTTATGGAAGAAAGGGTTATTGTGTCCATGGCAGCCTCCTGTTAACTGATCTGCATTAGATGGCAGTTTCACTGCTAGAAGTATCTTTGTCCTTTTTGTGCTTGTGGGAACAGAGAAACAAAGAGGATGTGTGGCGCAGCTCAAGTGGCCAATAAAATACTGTAACTCTCATGTGGAAACATGAATAAAGCCCATATTTGTTGGAACTCTTCTACCTGTGAATCCATGTCAGTGTGGAAGTCAAACATAAGTTTATCATCTGCTAGAACTTTGTGGAAGATGACTAAATCTAACCAGAACTAGATCCCTCCTCTTTACAAATGCTTGTTACTGCTGGTAAGATTATAGATGTTGTCAGTCTGGACTGGCTTCCTTAGCCCACCCATCTTCCTGCATCTGGTCCAGTACAGTGGTGGGCTGTTATCTTTGTTTAAAATCCTGGTGACCCTTATCATATAATTTTACATTATAACTTGTAGAACTGGTGACCCTTCTATACTCATTAACCTTGGTTAGACCTATGTTATTACAATGTAACTACAGTTCTTTACCTATGAATGGCTCCTGTCATACATTCAGTACTCAGTCTCTGTCATGCTTATGTTCATGGGTATAACGTGGTGGCTTTTATTCAAGTATGAATATCTTAGAAATATCTTATGTCACAAAACCAACTGACACTAACAAGGACTTAGCACTCTAAGCTACATAGTACTGATAAAAGCACCCCTTAAAGAGGAAAATATACCCCCCCCCCCCCAAGAAACCTTTGGAAAGTAAGGCATCGAACAGTTCTATGACATTAGGAATCCTCCTGCATGAACAGCAGCCCAGTAAAATAGACAAGCGGAATGTGGTTTTTATAAGCACGTTTTGTTATTTCTCAGAGTGCTGGTGTTTTGGGCTTTTATGTTTTTAGTTCCTTTAATAAACATACATTTTTGTTAAATCTGAATAAAATGTTATCAAGTGACTGGATTTAAAATTCTTGTCTAAAAAATTTTCTTGAACGTCCACTAGAGGGCGCAGTATAGTTTCATCTGAGTCGTAGCTATTTTAACACCACACAGAATTAGGGTTCAACCTAGACATTCACCAGGTTTAAAGTCGCCCAATGCCTTAAAAGATCGGGGAGAACGCCCCCATTTTCTAAAAGGTGCTTTATTAGGCTTTCCATGAGGCAATAACAGCTTCACCAGTGCAGCCAAAACTGTGTGCCCTCATAACCATGTCGCTGTTAGGTTTAGCGGGACAGTGTGTGAAAACAAAGGCATCACTCTCCATCCTAATCTGTAAAATTCCCACGTAGGTCTATCTCGTATAGGTATTTTCAATAATATTCAAAACTATAATAATAATAACAACAACAATTTTTGAAAGTTTTATGAGATGATCGGAATTAAAATCATGCACACGTAAAACATTACGTAAAAATAAAGTGTGATAAAACAGTGTGGGATATAATTTACGATATTAATTTTAATTGAGATCAGTTCTGTGTTTTAGGTGTTTTATTATGTTCAGCCTACTTCACGTATGCAAATACAAAAAAAATAACTGAATTACGCACTATGTGTAATGGTTATAAAATAAGCACGTTAATTACGGCAGGGATGACGGTACCAGGATTCCTCTGTCCCGGTTCCTACCTGCTCCGGCCTGCAGGTCCCCACGCTCCTCCCCGGCCGTGACGCGGACTGACGCGGCTCTCAGCCTGGACGGGACAGCCAGGTAAGGCGAGGCTCGGCGCCATGTTGATAAAAAACGGAAGTGAGCAATTCTGATTGGGACTTAAAAGGCAAGAAAAGAAAGTAAAAAACTGCGAAAGGGCACGGGAAAAGCCGTCAGGAGTGGGCTGTCATGTTTTAGGTCTTTCTCCGGGTGGCGGAGGGCGGCTCTCTAAACACACGCACTTCAGTGACAGAGTCGCCGCAGACTTCAGGATAACCGGCGACCAAGATGCCTCTGGCGCAGCTGGCGGACCCGTGGCGAAAGGCGGCCCTGGGGCCCCCGGAGGTAACGTCGGGGCGGCGGGTCCGGGCGCACTGGGACGGTGTCTGAGATGCTGCGGCGGTCCGATCCCGGACGGGACGGCCCACCTAGCGCGGAGAGTAAAGTTTAGCGCACGCGTTCGCGTCGCCTTCGCCCCCGCCCCATGACTGCTAATCGCGGCAGCTGGAGCCGGTCACACGGGAAGTGGCCCAAACCGCGGTCACACGGCCGCTCACAGTAAGTAACCCGTAGCCCGGTGACACGGCGAGTCCGTCACGGTTCACGAGCGGGGGCGCCGCCGGCCGCTGGGTTCGAGCTTCGGACTGGGCTCACAGACACGAAGTAACTGCCGGCTTTGGGCTGGGTCCCGCCGGGCTCCGGACGGAGCTCACATACCCATATGACTGTCAGGTTGCGGGACTGTATCGGGCAAGTTTTAGTAGTTAGTTTACATAACCACGAACGTCAGAGCGCTCTCACGGCTATGGGCGCGGAAAGTCCCCAGCGGCGGCCCGGTTGGCTCGTTCCGAACCGGGGCAATTCATGTCGGTCGTTTTAGGCATTTCATCACCCTGTGGGTGATGTGGGGTTAGACCGATGTCGCGGTCCCGGGCCGTCCCGGGCGAAGCCAGCAGCACCGGAAACCCGTGACGTCCGGACCAACCGAACCGGAGGCTCGCGGGCCACTTCAGTGTTGGCACGAGCTTCCTCTCGCGGCACTTCCGGATTGTGGATGATAAGAAAAGGCGCGCGAGGTTGGACTTGTGTTTTCCTGTCTCCGAGGGTGCAGCCCTTAGTCAAAAATGGTTTGAAATGGGTTATTAGACCCTAAAAAAAAAAAAAAAAAAACGAACAGACAAAAAACAGCTGTGTTGGTTTGTTTGTGTAGAAATCTCGTTTCCTACGCTTTTGTCTTATAAGCATTCGAGCGAATTGCAGCTGTGAAAGGATGGGTGTTTGGCATGCTAAATCATGACGCAATATTGACTGAACATCTGTTGTCAACATCATTAGGTAAACTGTAGTAAAAAAATGTAAATGAAATTTTAAAGTACCAAAATAAGACATCCATATATTTGTTCTGTACATAATACTGGATGGTCACACTGTATATGCCGTGTTTATTAATGGTCTGTGTACTGTGGCCCTTGAGGGGAGGGTGGGTCCTATAGCTGACCTGATGGTACCTTTTCGCAGGTTTTGGAGGAGTCCATGGGTGAGGAAGATGACCCCATGTGTGTAAGTCCTTTCCTGTTCCAATTGGAATTTGAATGTCTCTCTCTGTGTTTTCTCACTGAATACCTCTGTCCTATTGCCCTCGTCCTTTCTTCCTCCTGTATTGTGTTGAACGTTGTGTGTCGCCCCACTTTGCCAGTGTCAGCAGTAAGATGGGTGTTTGTGTGTCCTGTGAGTGTGATGGAGTTCCCTCCTGTTGTGGCACGGCAGGGAGCCGTTGACCAAGCCACATGCCTTCCTTCCTCCTGCCTCACGGCCACCCACCACATCTGCTGCCCTTTGAGCTCTGGGATTTCTAGGTTTGTAAATATTGTGAAAGGTTACATGTCCCTGAGTGGAGGACGTACAGTCACTCCTGCAGGTTTGTGTCTCTGAGGTCGTCCGCGTCATCTGTGCCATTCAAAAAACCATGTGTCTGTCTGTCAGAGCTCATTTCCAAGGCGAGATGTTGGAGTTGGAGGTGTTAAGCTTTAAATTAGAAACGGGAGCCAGTCAGCGGAGAAGCATTCCTCCCCGTGGTGCTGTGTTTGTGTGGATGTACGGAGGCAGAGGCATGGGGCTGAGCTGCTTTTAAAGGACCCTGTGGTGATGAATGCTGTGGGTGCAAATTAAGAAAATCTATGTGTAGTTTGCTTTAAAAAAGCTGGATGTTTTTTTTTCGGTTTCTCTTCAACCAAATTATATAAACATACAAGATTGGATGTGGGGGCATTAAATGATGAGGGTTAGGCGTTGGGGTGTGGCAAGGGCTAAATGTTATGGATTTGGATCCTGGGGGGTTAAAAACGGAGCTGGATGGTCTGACATGAGCTGCGGATAGAGCTCTATGACGTTAGTCACCTCCTGCACACCCACTCGGCGAAGTGCGTGAGGAGCGTCATGGCAACCACACCGAGGCTGCGCAGCGTGCGCGGGAGTCGGTGGCCGAGCCGCAGGGATGGGCGATGGGGCAGCCTGGACCGTACCGGGCCCAGAGCACCGGAGCTGCCGTGTCGTACGTGGAGTGATTCTTCTTGGAGTGATTACCGTTACTGGTGTCTGGGCGCTCACTGTGTCTTCCTCTTCCCCAGGATGAAGGCTCGGTGAAGGAGATTAACATCACGCAGCATGTAAAGGAGGGTTGTGAGAGGGGTGACCCACAGCAGTTTGAGCTTCTCAAGGTCCTGGGTCAGGGCTCCTTCGGGAAGGTGAGGTGTGTGTGTGTGTGTGTGTGTTAGAGGTGATCTATGGAGGAAGACGTACACCGAACAGAGAAAGACATTGTAGATTTGAGCAGAAGTGGGTTGTGAAGATATTTTTCATATTTTTTTGGTATTTGTTTCATATGGTTATGTATGGTAGACACAGGATTGCTGCCTGTTAAATACTGTATACCAAATGTTGTGGCAAGCGAAAGCTATCCATCCATTTATCAGTCCACTTTCTGGTCTGCCTCATCCTTTAGGGTCACAAAAGATTTCTCCTGCCCTTTCTGTACTCTGACTTTGTACAGTCGGCCCTCCCTCATCACGGGGGTTAGGGGCATAGCCCTGTGATCTCTAAGAAACGTGTAAAATTTGTAAAATATTATGGTGACCTTGGCAAAGGGAAACGAAGAGAAATGTGAGATACTGCACAAGAGGCTGCCTTAACACGCTCAGCATTCTCCAAGCCAGAACCGTACATGTGTTTTATTAATTTATGAGTTACTGAACTTTTTTGTGTCGTCTACAGATTACATGTCATCTGCAGCTTTCGCAAAACTCTCTAAACTTCCCATTTAATATCTCCTGCCAAAACTGCAATGGGGGAAGTGGCAATGCAGAAGAGTTGAATATTTTCTTTAATTATCCTTCTTAATAAATTTATGGAAGGGTGTAGCATTTCATGCATTTTGATCGAGTTCAAAACCTCCATATTGGCATGCAAGGGAAGAGCAGTACCCTATCTCCCCAAAGCCCAAGATATGCAGGAGTTTTACAAAAACAATTCTCTAGGACATTAGTCTACCCAAGAATAACATAAGTAAACAACATAAAATTGCATAATGCAGTGCGAGTGCTTAAAAAGGAGGCAGAACATAACCGGCATATCATTCGGTGCAGCTCAAACAGTTCAGTGACGAGTCTGAGGACTGGATTAGTGTCCCCTGAGTGGGGGGGGGGGCTCTCGGTGTGGGGACCCGAGGCAGTGAGTGTATAAGTGGCAGCAGTGACAGAGAGCCGCCTGAAGGGGCCGCACACCTGAATGAGCTCTGCTGAGAGGATCGCTGGAGGACCGCGATCTTCCATCCGTCTGCACGGGCCACATCAGATTTTTCGTAAGATGTTGCTCAACCTGCCAGCCTTCTGTTTGATAGTAAGCAGTGGAAATCGTGGCACCCAATAAAGCCTGTGGTACGCATAGGATCAGTGGTACATGAAACCTTAATTTTGGATTGTATCACGTTGGGCTGTCACTATCGAGTATATCAATAATCGAATAATCTACCGATTTAATCTGACGATTCTTTAGGTGATCGTATATGATATATAATGTGAGATAATTTGCTATATGTTGCAGTTGGCTCACAGTCACATGTACGGTCAGTTTAGGCACTCCACTTGTGTTGCACATTTTTGGACAGTGGAAGGAAACTAGAGAATCCATCTAAAATGGATGCGTGTTTTCTACTGTGCCACTGTACTGCCCACAATAGGCCGACACGATGTGCAGTGTCTGTGTCGATATGGCATTTCATCCACATGCAATTGTCACGTCGCAAGGATCGCGGTAGTCTGCTGCGTTCAAACATCGACAAGTTGCGTTAAAACATTTATACTCAGAGGAAACAAAACTTGGCAAGTATTGCAATTTCAGTGATGGTGCCTTTCCAGCATTGTTTTTTTATACGGTAGATAGTCTAAAACTTACTGCCACTGCTTTTGCATAAGCTCTGCATGCAGTGTCCAAGACAATTTTATCATTCTCATCCTTGCTGTTGGACTCATAGATCTTAAGGCATGATTGTGAGAAATTAAACAAGTGAAAAGGAGAAAAGTGAATGAGAACTGGTGACAAGAAACTTCCACCTTATGGAAATATTTTGTATTGCGATATTGAGCAGAAGCACATTGTCGGCACTGTTTCGTATCTGCCGGCTCCGCCGACTCATTTGACAGACTCTGTTGGTAGATACGTTCTTGGCAGTATAGTTAATTTTCAGCTCCTGAGTTTAAAATATCACAGTTTGAACCTTCAATTTTGATATTGTGTAGAAAATGAAGTGAAATAATTTGTCAAAGTGATGACACACACAGGCTACTCTGAGAGACTAGATGTCACATATCTATGGCTAATCTCACATTATTGGGTGAGTCCTTCAAACCTGAATGTATTTTAAGATGTATTTGCATTGCAGTTGTGCTGTGGTGATATTTAAGTTTTGCTTTGCAATACTGTCAAATGGCTGCATTTTTATTCACTTTTAATCAGAGGTGGGTAGTTCAGGTCCAGAAAGTACAAATACAGACCAAGGTTTTGTTTCAACCAACCAGCTGATTATAAAGTCACAGCCACACAGTATTCAGCTGGTTGGTTGAAACAAAACCTTGGTCTGGATTTGTACATTCTGGACCTGAACTACCCACCTCTGCTTTAATTGTGAAGTGCTTCAGTACAAATGCTCTCACGCTTTATTTGGACACTCATCTTCTAAGCTCAGTCTTCCTTCTGCTATATTGGCAAGTACGCAGGAAGGAGAATTTCAATCGATGATTCTTGATAATCACGTAACGGAGTTTAATCGCGTAATCGTGACAGCTCCAGTATCGTGGTTATTGAGTCACAGATTGGATCATTATTTTGGAACAGCAAGTGGGGGGGGGGGGGGTGACATAATTTTGATGTCTGTTTATTACTTGCAGAACTTAAAGCAAGGACCTTTAACCTGCCACATTCACATGAACACACAGCTGTTTTATCTGTCTTCTCACTTTAACGCTGCATTGCAGGGATGCAAAATCTCATGCATCAGACATGACAGTCACACTTATGCAAGAAATCTTACGGCAAATCTATATCACTCCGTTACAAACCTAAAATTAGCTGCGTAGAATGTGGTTTCAGACCTTACAGACCATTTACAAGGTAATAAAGCTTTTTTGTACTTGTAAATGTGTGTGCAGACTTGACCTAAGTAGGCAACTCTGGAATTTCTGCCTTGGGATCTCAAAATTGCAACTTGCATGATCTCACAATAGACAATGTTGTATTCTCACCATTTTGAGATATTTCCTTGATCGCAGAATAACTTTTGCTATCTCAGGAAAATAAAAAGTTATAATTAGACATGCAAACGGGGTTTGTCAGGAGAAAAGGGGAATTTGATTCCAATAAAAAGGTCATGGCCTAATGCTATTTAAAATTTATCTAAAAATCTGCAGCATTACCTAAAATTTCCCCCATGTGCTAAAACATAAGGGTGGAATTTTTCCGTTGTGAAAAATTAAGTGTCAATCCCTCCATGCATGTCCTCTCTGCACTTCCGTAGCATTTAAAATTAGGGAACTTTTACTTAAAAAAAGTGACAGTGTCAGTGAAACTGTATTTCACACTTCTGTGGTTAAACCTCGCATCTGTATGATCTGTTACACCACTAGTCGGGCATGAAACGTGCGGCACGCAGCCCGGTCAGGGTGCCCGTCTCCCCACATTCCTGTGGGCTCCACCTGCACTTAGTCTCCAGGGTCCTCGTATGCCTGCTCACCTGTCTCCCATATGCAGGTGTTTCTGGTGAAGAAGATCAGAGGTCCAGATGCTGGCCAGCTGTACGCCATGAAAGTGCTTAAGAAGGCCACTCTTAAAGGTAATGGGCGTGGCTGACGGCTTATAGTTTTTTCAGGCCTATTCATCCGCTTACTTGTCTCCCAGTTTTTTCATGAATGTCACCAGAATGACACTTTAGAGTGAAATATCAGAATCATACACTATATGTACAAAAGTATCGGGACACCTGGTCATCATACCTTTTAACCAATTATACCTTTTGGACAATTCTATGCTTCAGATTTTGTGGGGACAGTTTGGGGAAAAGGCCCTTTTCAGTTCCAGCATGACTGTGCTCCACTGCACAATGCAAAGTCCATAAAGATGTGGTTGGGTGAGTCTGGTGTGGAGGAACTTCACTGGCCCACATAGAGCCCTGACCTCAACCCCATCAGACACCTTTGGGATGAACTGCAACAGAGACTGTGAGCCAGGCCTTCATGCCCAACATCAGTGCCTGACCTCACAAATGCTCTTCTGAATGAATGGGACAAAATTCTCACAGACACACTCCATAATCCTGTGGAAAGCCTCCCCAGAAGAGTGGCAGCTGTTATAGCTGCAATGAGGGGACCAGCTCCATACTGGTGTCTATGGATTTAGAATGGGATGCCATAAAAGTTCCTGTGAGTGTGAGGTGTCCCAATACTTTTATCCATATTATAGTGTATGGGTGCAGTTTTCGCCATTAGAGGCTTATAATTAGCTAGCGTGTAATATGTAGTGGATGAGCAGGCTTGCTTATTTTCCATCTGTATAAATAGATGATGTAATAATGTTGGATGTCACCACAGCCTTGCCAATTGCCTTGAGGTGACTGTTGTGAAAGGTGCTATATCAAAACATTTTGTATTGAATGTAACCATTTAGAAGGTAGCATCAGGGTTCTAGGCTGTCGTCTGTCACCGGCTCTGCTGGTTTTGGTCCTCCTAGGTTAAAGGTCAGTGTCCCTGCCATGTGACAGGCTGAATGACCTTGCTAGGGGGTCCGCCTGAGTAGTGCTGCACGATATCACGTCGTGATTAAAATTGCCCAAGCGATAAAAGAAATGTAAGATGAAATTCACCCAAAATAAACTACAATGTTTCCCCTAAAATAACACAGGATGTTATATTAATTTTTGCTCCAAAAGACGAATTAGGGCTTATTTTCAGGGGACGTCTTATTTTCCCATGTACAACTAACTACAGAACATCTACCGGTATTCATGAACCAAAATCCACATTTATTCTAATACAGACATGTCATCTTCTAACCGTATCTTTCCATGTAAACAATCTGACAGTACATTTATTTATGAACAAAAATCTACTGTGTACACATTTATTCAAATATAAATATTATTTCCTGTTTACATATAATTGGTTCTCATTAGGGATGCACCGAAATGAAAATTCCAACCAAAAAAACCAAACCAAAAAAAAGAAGAAACCAAGGCCGAAAACCGAAACACCGAAAGAAATTATGCCAATAATTAGTACCATTGCGTTTATGGCTATGACTGTGTACTAACCTTACTAAAATCGAGGCATTGCAATTGCAAGTTTCAAAGAATAAATCAGTTGCAAATTATGAAAATATTTATTTTCCTTTTTTGTGCTGCTTTACACTCCTATCCAGCATGGCGATCGGGATGTTTGGATTTCAGGTGATAAATTAAACCCGACGTGGACGCACGCCGTCTTGAAATTTTGGCATTACATGTTTTGCAAATCGCTATCTGTGGGTCTTTCTCAGATATATTGAAATACGTCCACACCGCAGACACGCTGCTTCAGACAAGCACGTGCAGGCCCCGCTTTCTGTTTGTGTCATCACAGCATACTGTTTCGGCCGTGTTGTTTCGGTGATAAAAATTTTCGGTGGCCGAATATTTGGTGCATCCCTTGTTCTCATTCTAGTTACCGTACAATCCATGGGATAGTAACTAGGGCTCTTTGGAGTAAGGCTTATATTGCGAGCTTCCTGAAAAATCATGGTAAGGCTTATTTTTGGGGAAACACGGTATAGCCGAACAGAACGCTGTTATCAGAGTCGTCAAATGCGATGTGATTGCAGCGCTGTAGATAAGACGCTGGCTGTTCAGTACTATAGGAATGTTTGCTTATGCCCACAATCTGATGAGCAGATTAGTAGTACACCTAAAATATTAATGAGATGTGTATTGTGATGCCCAAAAGTCAGTAATTATGTATCCTTAAGTTTAACAAATTCCTCAGATGTTTAATTGCAAAAAGTACTGTCACATCGCCAACATCTTTTTACCTTATTAATTCACAATATCTCCTTGTTTAACTTTCGGGTGTCACAATACGCATCTCATTAATATTTATAACGTACTGCTGATCTGCAGATCAAATCGTGGGTGTTAGTAAAGGCCATATGGTCCTGAAGAGCCGGTGTCCGCACAGATGTTTACGGCCATCACCTAAAGCCCTGGTGATTAATGTGTGTGCGTGTGTGTGTCTGTGTGTGTGTCCTTCAGTGCGAGACCGCGTCCGGACCAAGATGGAGCGGGACATCCTGGTGGAGGTCAACCACCCCTTCATAGTCAAGCTTCATTATGGTGAGGTCTGGGGCCTCTGTGGATGTCTTGAATGATGGCCATTACTGTGAGGGTCCTAACGCCTCTGTGTCCCCCTCAGCATTTCAGACAGAGGGGAAACTCTACCTGATCCTCGACTTCCTGCGAGGTGGAGATCTGTTCACCCGCCTGTCCAAAGAGGTAGGTGCTGAGAGATGGTAGTGATTCAGCGCAGCATGTGCGAGAGAGGTTGATGATTCATTGGGCTTCTCCTGCTCCTGCTCCAGGTCATGTTCACAGAGGAGGATGTGAAGTTCTACCTGGCTGAATTGGCCCTGGCTCTGGACCACCTCCACAGCCTGGGCATCATCTACCGGGACCTGAAGCCTGAGAAGTGAGAGGCCGCCGAAATGTGTCACCTCTGCGGTCAGATCAGTGATGCTGCATTATCCAAAGGCTCGCAGGGACTAACAGTCTCTCTGTCTCTCTGCCTCTTCAGCATTCTCCTGGACGAAGACGGCCACATTAAACTGACAGGCGAGTCCTTGGCACTTTTGCTTGGCGACATCCCTCCACTGAAGTATCATAGAATAGACTATAAAAGAATTGCAAAAAAAACTGTGCCGCAGACTTTGGGCTGAGCAAAGAGTCCATTGACCATGAGAACAAGGCGTACTCCTTCTGTGGAACCGTGGAGTACATGTCCCCCGAGGTGGTGAACCGCAGAGGCCACACCCACAGTGCTGATTGGTGGTCCTACGGTGTGCTCATGGTAAGAGGGGCGGGGCTCATAGGATCACCCAGCACTGCTTCAGGAATCTACTCCCATGTTGATGTTGTTGCTGATTGTTCTTTCTCTTCCAGTTTGAAATGCTGACTGGGACCTTGCCATTCCAGGGGAGGGACCGCAAGGAGACCATGACCATGATCCTCAAGTGGGTGTTTTTTTGTTTTGCTGCACGCCGGAATGGCATGTGACTCTTAAGCTTGCATTGCTACTGTATTAATCCCGGGCTGGTGCCGGCTGTGTGTTTGATGTGCGCCGTGCGGAACGGAGCTGAGGAATGGCTGAGAAACACGGTAGATTGACCGAGCATGAACAGACAGCTCACCTAGCGTCTCGCCTCAGAGCCAAGCTGGGGATGCCGCCTTTCCTGAGCCCAGAGGCGCAGAGTCTCCTGCGGAACCTGTTCAAACGCAACCCTTCCAACAGACTGGGTAAGAGGGGTGCCATCTGCCTCCGAGTGCGGGGCCTGTTGACAGGAAAAGTCTGGCAAACTGGGTGGAACAGCACATGTAATTTCCTTTGTGTTTCTGGAAGCATAGCAGTAAGTGTAAACAAGCATCTCCTGCTCTCCGAACAAATATAAAACAGGTATTTAACTATAAATGTCTATTATTAATGGACTCCTTCTGAAATAATGGTTATTGACGGCCAATAGAAATAATCTTTTGACACGCCCCACCTACCTTTCAATATAACTACTACCCAGAAGCAGGGAGGGCGTCTGGGCGGGACACGGGCTGCCTCACACTCCGAGGCAGGGAGGGCGTCTGGGCGGGACACAAGCTCTGGCTGCCTCACATAGCTGCTTTTGTAACTTAAAAGGACATATTTTTTATTATTAAAAAAAACACCACAGGTGCTGGCCCAGATGGTGTTGAGGAGATTAAGAGACACCGCTTCTTCTCCAGTGTTGACTGGAATGTAAGTGTGTGAGTAAAACACAGTACATAGAGGGTGGAGGGTTGGACCACTGTCTAGCACAATGTGTGTGTGCCCGTTTGTGTGTGTGTGCGCGCATGTGTGTCTGTGTCTGTATGCCCGTGCGTGTGCGCGCGTGCCTGTCTGTCTGTGTCTGTGTGTCTGTATGCCCGTGTGTGTCTGTATGCCCGTGTGTGTCTGTATGTGCGTGTGTGTGTGCCTATATGCCCATCTGTGCGCGTGTGTGTGTCTGTCTGTCTGTCTGTCTGTATGCATGCTTGCCTGCCCGTCTGTCTCTGTATTTATTTCTCTTTTATATCGCTTTCAGAAACTCTTCAGGAGAGAGCTCCCGCCACCCTTTAAACCGGCCAGCGGTCGGCCTGAGGACACCTTCTACTTCGACCCAGAATTCACCGCAAAGACCCCCAAAGGTACAGTGCCTCGACCGGGGGCCACACACCCCCAACCACGTGGGGGGGCGTGATGATGCGTGTGGATGCCCCTGCGTGGAGTCCCCCCTTCTTCTACACCCTGCCTGTGCAAATGACTGCTTGGTCAAGGGTCAAGATCTGACCGACATTGGGTGTCACAGACTCCCCAGGTGTTCCCCCCAGCGCCAACGCCCACCAGCTCTTCCGGGGCTTCAGTTTTGTGGCCACTGGCCCCGAGGACGAGCGAGAGCAGCTACCCGGCACAGCCATGTCCTCCATCGTACAGGTACACGAACATGTCATGCGTGCACATGCCCAGAGTCATGCAGAGATACCCAGAGCATCACACACACAGAATCACACGGCCAGATACTTGCACACACACACACACACACACACACACACACACTGCCATATGCACAGAATCGCGCACCTAGAGTCTCATACACAGTCACACGCTCAGAATCACGAGCCCAGAGAGTCTCACACCGTCACATGAATAGAATCACACGCACAGACACTCACCCAGTGTCACACGCAGAGAATCATATGGTCAGAGAGTCTCACACAGATGCAATCACATACAGAATCATTCACCCAGAGAGTCAGTCATGCATGGAGAGAGTCACATACACCCACAGCGCTTGCAGAATCACACTCCAAGAGAATCTCTCAGACATTTTCTACATGTACGCGGCCTCTACAGCGACTGCACAGAAACACCGTGCAGTTCACCGACGTTTACGACGTGAAGGAGGACATCGGGGTGGGATCCTACTCCATCTGCAACCGCTGCATCCACAAGACCGCCAAGATGGAGTACGCTGTGAAGGTGAGCAGAGCTCAGGGAAAGCCCTCAGCCCAGAACACGGTCACCGTGTCCCCTGACACAGCCTCTCTGACGGCACCTTCTCAGATCATCAACAAAGCCAAGAGGGATCCCACTGAGGAGGTGGAGATCCTGTTGAGATACGGACAGCACCCCAACATCATCACCCTGAAGGATGTGAGTGCCCGCAGGCCGAGTTTGGGTGCCTGCTTCCGCGGCACTGACCGGAGATGCCGCACACAGGTGCCGTTCCCGGCTACTTGAAGAGCGCTGTCTTTCTCTAGGTGTATGATGATGGCCGCTCCGTATACTTGGTGACGGAGCTGATGAAAGGAGGAGAGCTGCTTGACAAGATCCTCCGGCAGAAGTTCTTCTCTGAGCAGGAGGCCAGTGCTGTGCTCCACACCATCACCAAAACCGTGGAGTATCTTCATGCACAGGGGGTGAGAGAACCGCATTTCCCAGAATGCCCTGACCGGCTACTTGGAGCACCCCTCTCTGAAACTCCTCCCCCATGTGTCCAGGTGGTCCACAGAGACCTGAAGCCTAGCAACATCCTCTATGTGGACGAGTCCGGGAATCCAGAGTCCATCCGCATCTGCGACTTTGGCTTCGCTAAGCAGCTGCGTGCCGAGAACGGGCTCCTGATGACCCCCTGCTACACTGCCAACTTCGTGGCCCCCGAGGTCCTAGTAGCCTCCCCCCTCCCTCCAGTCATGTTTGCTGAACAGTACAGTGCTCTGTTGCTTAGCCTGGTGTCTGTGTTGCTGTCTATAGGTGCTGAAGAAGCAGGGTTACGATGCTGCCTGTGACATCTGGAGTCTGGGCGTGCTGCTCTACACCATGCTGACTGGGTAGGGGAGCCTGAGGGGTGTAGGTACCTCACACTGACTGGTACGGGGGGCCTGAGGGTGTAGGTACATCACACTGACTGGTACGGGGGGCCTGAGGGTGTAGGTACATCACACTGACTGGTACG
>JAODUD010000048.1:6877681-6893973 GCA_026784285.1 Stomatorhinus walkeri | reverse complement strand
GCCTGAGGGTGTAGGTACTCCACGCTGACTGGTACGGGTGGCCTGAGGGTGTAGGTACTCCACGCTGACTGGTACGGGTGGCCTGAGGGTGTAGGTACATCACACTGACTGGTACGGGGGGCCTGAGGGTGTAGGTACCTCACACTGACTGGTACGGGAGGCCTGAGGGTGTAGGTACTCTACGCTGACCAGGGTCTCTTGTGATAAATATCCACGTTTCTGATGTACTTCCTGCTAGCACTGCTTCTGCTAATGTTTTTAAAGATTCACCCCCTTTGCCAACGGTCCCGATGACACCCCCGAGGAGATCCTGGCCCGCGTCAGCAGTGGCAAGTTCTCTCTGACAGGAGGCTACTGGAATTCTGTGTCAGCAGAGGCCAAGGTGACGCAAACACACACAGATATACATACACACACACACACACACACCATATATCCTGGACTCTCATCTCATTTCTATGGGAAAACTCTAATCCCAAACAAAAATGAGGGTTATATTTGCGGGGACCTGAAAAATGAAAAAAGCTAAAGTACCAGGGTTTACCACATTGTAGGGTGAATACATAGCTATGCACAGTCCCCTCTCCCCCCACGGCTTCTCATATAATCACTCACCCCCCATATAATCACATGTACATGCAGCTGTCCTGCTTCAAACTGCCATTAACCACTCAGAACATCAGACTCCTGGAGTTCCTGTTGAATGTCACGTCAGTCCTCTGCGCACATCCTCATGCCCTCCATCTGCCTTTAGGATCTGGTGTCCAAGATGCTGCATGTGGACCCTCACCAGAGGCTGACTGCGGCGCAGGTTCTCAGACACCCCTGGATCATCTACAGGGACCAGCTGCCCAAGTTCCAGCTCAACAGGCAGGACGCTCCTCATCTGGTCAAGGTAGCAACAGCCCCCCACCTAACCAAGTCAGCCGGCTGTTGCAGTTTCCATGGTGACCAACGCTCCTCTCTCCCGACAGGGTGCCATGGCTGCCACGTACTCTGCGATCAACAGGAACGTCCCCCCCGTGCTGGAGCCCGTGGGCTGCTCCACACTGGCTCAGCGTCGCGGTGTGAAAAAGCAGGCGTCAACTGCCCTGTGACCCCTGACCCCTTCCATGGGACGAGGGCCTTTGTTCTGCTTTAGCTCAGGTCGGCCCAGTCCTGGGCCTTTGGGAGTGAAAATGCGTTCTGTGGAATGTTCTGTGGAATGTTCTGTGTACTCGCTATCCTGGAGAATTCTGCTGACAATCAAGACAAGCTTCACCAAATGCAGCACGGCCGGCTCGCGTCCTCAGTGCTTGTACAAATTTATTTTGTAATAATGATCTTTACCTGTAAATGTAAAATTATATAATGGATTTTTTTTAGGTTTGTAGTAAACAGGATATGAGGCCTTTTTTGTCATTTTCAGCCTGATTGAGTCTACAAGCTCCTCCCCCTTCTCAGCAGCCAATTAGTGAGAGTTAGTGAACCACCACCCTTCCTACTCTGCCCTGACTCATGCACTATATGGTTCAGAGGGATGTGGGTCTAACAGGGCTGTTCTCCCCAGCTCACTATGCTGCAGATGCCAGAGCACTGACCCGGCTGTCCAGCACCCTGCTCCTCTTGGCTCGCCGCTGCCCCCTAAAGGTGGCCATGTGGAATTCTGCCAGCCACAGAGGAGCCGTTTCCTCCAAGTCCACAAAGTACCTCATGCTCAGCTTCAGCGTTTGTCCACATCCCGCCACTTGTTCTAAGGTCCATCTGTTCAACCCCCTTGTCCTCCACCAAACCCTGATATTTAAGCTGGAGAAATGCAGCTGATTTCCCCTCCTACAAGTAAAACCACGATGAGGGAAAATAAGGGATTCTGTCCACTTGAGTTTAAAATCTCCCATCTATTTTATATGAATGTCAATATGCAGAATTTGATTTCCTGTGTTCGTCTGCATGGCTTATTGGCGTCTGTCATGATACTTAGGGTTTTGGGACGTGTGCTGTCTCAACCTGAGGCAGTGGCTCATCCACAGGAAGAGTCAAATCCTTATTGTTGTGTCTTAGAGTCCTGGAAATGCGCTCTGACTCTATGTAATGCTGTCACAGACAAGCTGTTGTGCTGTTTTAATCTTAAAGCAAGAGACCTACATTTATATAAATAAATCAAAAAAGAATGTATGAAACCCTCATCCTAATTCCTCACCCATTTCATTGTACTTGTTTCAGAAATTTTGAAAATGTTTTCAAATTAGGTGACCTCCCCCATTTAACACTCAGAACAGCAACATTTCAGCCGAGATGCACCACAATTCAGCAAATTTGTCATCAAATCACTGTCCTTTCACAACAAATTCTGTAGTTTGATATTTTGAACAAAAGCATCCATTACGTTATTGTGCATGTAATCGAACTTTGGCTTACAAACCTAATATCAGTGTTTTACATACCATACTGATAATTACAATCTGTTAATGGGCAAAGTTGACCTGCCTGGGGAAGGTTCAGCCAGAAATCATGATAACAAAAAATATATATTAAAAGCATCATTTATTAGACTTTCTCTCAGTAAAATAAGATGTTTACTATCGGTATAGACCTGACAACCTAAATTTCATGCAATGTGACTCCCTGCTACCTGCATGCAGTCATATGTAGTTTGCCTTTAACCTCACATCTCAGTACTCAGAAACTATTCAAATTTAGAGCCAATACCTTCTGCGGTATCATTTAATGTTAAAGTACAAACAGGACACAGGGAAACACCCACCCAGCCAGCCAATGTCCTGTGCTGTCTGGCCTGAGGCTTTTACCCTAAGAACCTTACTCAATTACCCTGCCTAACCATAAACTCAACATTAAACCACTGTCAACTAGTACTCGCATTAGCTCATCAATTTTAGTGTATTAACTAAAAGTGAAAGTTATCTTGATCAACAGATGTAATTATCCTCCATGTTACCACTCTAACGGCTCAGATTCCCAGACATTTATCACCCGTAGCTCCGTACACAATTTCCCACTTACACTTAACAACAAAAGTTCCAAGCTGATTCAAAGGCTTTATTCCCTTACATTTTGTATGCAGGTACCACGCTATATTATACACAAGACATGCACTACAATGGAGGGGGACAGAGGGCAGCAGTGTAATGATGGGCTCTACACCGCAATCTGGGAGCTGCAGTCCCAGAAGTGAAGGTCATATGAGCATCTTATGACGTCACACGAATGCATCGATCCTGACGACTGCATGATGTGCAGTGTGATTATTACACCAGGTGCTGAACAGGCTGAGGATCTAAAAAAAAACACTGATCATCTTGAGACCAAAGGGTACTTGTCCAGATTTGAACACACCAGTCCCAGATGGGCTGATAGTTCAGTGAAACACTGCTGCGGATCCTTTTTCTCCTTCCTGTAAACAAAACGGCTGCTGGGAAACTGCTAAGAAAGTTGGGCCTTTGCTGCGAGACTTGACGGATGGGACAAGCCTATGGTCTTCTCCCCTACGTGACGGCGCTGGTGGATGTTAACCTCACCCTTGGTGGTGAAGCCCTTTCCGCAGAACGAACAGTTAAAGGGCTTGTCTCCTGTGTGTCGTTTCAGATGTACCGTGAGCTCACCCTTCCTTATAAAACACTTTTCGCAAAAGGTGCAACTGTAGGGCTTCTCACCGGTATGAATTTTCTGGTGTGCAGAGAGTTGCCACTTGTTGCCAAAACACTTGCCACAATCGGAACAGCTGAATGGTTTCTGTCCGGAGTGAATGAACTCGTGTCGGTTCAGCTGGCCCTTCCTGGCAAAGCCCTTGTCACAATGGGAGCACCTGAACGGCAGCTTCACTTCTTGACTTGTTACTTGATAGTTACTAGCCGCCTTTAAGGCAAATGGGTCAGTGTCGCTCTTTGTATTCCCAAGTCTGTGACTTTTTTGGTGAGATTTTAGTTCCGTCTCCCCAAAGAAATCTTTCCCACAATCAGAGCAAATGTACAGTCTCTCTGTTAGTTCATTCCGCTTGTTAACATTCTCGCCGCGCAGTATCCTATCAGACTTGAACTGCATCTTTTTCAAGCGGTTTCCTTGGTAAACGTGCTGGGCACCATCGAGAGTCATTTTAACGACGCCGCCGTGTCTCTCCGTCTCGCCGGTCTCCGCCGCCTCCGTTATCACATTTGCCTGGAAACTGTCGTCTGAATCACAGCTGAGCTGCTGGTCGGCTGCCGATTCAGAATCTTCCGATTCAGACTCCAGCATCTCCTCTTTGATGGTGACCACGGCCATTTCCCCAAGATCGTCTTCAGCCGCTTCATCTTCACTCTCAGATGCAGAGTTCTGCCATTTTCAAACAGAAGAACTTCATTACACTGCCCATCACATAATATACAACCATATTAACAGGTGACTTCATCAGTATGGATAGGACAGCCCTGGAACAGGTAATTATTTATCCTTATGAATCACCAACTGAAATCCAATATTTCACTTAAATAATACTGGCAGCTAACTGAATGTAAAATCAATCCCAGTTTCTGTGAAAGGTTTTCAAAAACGATCCATGTGGAAGTGGAATCAACGTGCTGACCCCTTAGGGACTAACTGGCGGGGTATGGGATGAAACTTGCCAAGTTTACTGGCACAGGTTAGATGACTGACATTTATAATTTTGTGGAAAATGAAAAGTCAATCTATGGGCCAGATTTAATAATGAATTAGAAACATTTCGCCGGCTGGGTCTCCTGCACCTCTTACAAGTGGTGACTAACAGGTTCGTTATGCTCTATGGAAAACAGCTGGTCATCCAGGGCAATCATCACCATTTCCTCAGTAGCAGTTCTAGTGCTGTTAACTTTGAAACCTTGAGTTTAAATATCGTACGACAATTAACAAATACTGTGCATCTCTATTGTTTGTTCCATCTTCATAAAGACAACATGCAAAATATAAATAATTGTAAAAAAGAAATATTTTGCTGAAGAATCAATGAGAGAACATTGTGATCTCGATAAAGAGTAAAAAAAATGCAGGTGCGCTCCATGCACTAGAAAATATTCTGTTAAATTGGGTAACGAGTTGTGAGGAATAAGACCAAACACCCATCCCCATGGCATTGTCCATCATAATATTTGGAGACATTGTCATAAGCCAATTAGGTAGACATCACCCAACCCTAGTACAAATCTGGAAAAGACCTACTTGAGTATATTAATGAAGGATTTGCACATCGTCACTTTAAAGTTCCGCCATTAGCCTAAGCAAAGACTGTTCCGGTCTGAACGATCAGACCTACCAGACTCGTCTCCTCTTCAGACTGCTGTGTGCTGCTCTCCATGGGCCTAGAACCCTCCTGCTTCATTCCACAACACGTCTGAGTCTCTCCGTCAACGTGGAGTCTTGCTGCTTGTTTCACGTCGATTTCCAGGGGCTCCTCTTTGATGGTGACGGCAGCCATTTTCTTCGGCTTCCTGGACGGAGCTTCAGTGACAAACTTAACTTCTGCGAGGGGGGGGGGGAGCAGAGGCACACAGGTATGAGAACAAATTACTGAAATTAAATCCCCCCACACAAAGCAAAACAGATGCTGTACAGACAACCACCATTCACAACAATGTCAGAGTATTGAATCCATGTATAAAACTGTTTCAATACTCATTTTACATGATATCAACTTTACAGCCAGCACTTCTGGTTCACTTTTTCCACAGAGACTCATAGGGTACCAATGCGCGTGCCTTAACCAAGTTCAAAGGCATCAGAATGTTCACTACTATGCTTAAAAAAAGAGCATAGTTGGAGTGGCATCGGACAAATACTATAGCTGTGTGTCAAAAGAAGATGGTTAACTACCTCACAATACTGACATAGGGCAAAACAACATGAATATAACTAAACATTCAAAGGATCAACATGCAAGACAATACAGAATCTTACTTTTAAATTAATAAAATATTAATCTGTATGAGCAGGTTGCAGTTGAAGTTTTTTCCTACAGATTAAAACATTGTTTGTAGTCGGATAAACATTTGTGCATTAAGAAATAGTATGCAATAATTTTCATCTGTGTTCAGCTCCAGGCGATCTTGCAAGGTAGTGATGCTCATTCACACAACCTTTTAGAGATCTGCAATTGTTTTAAGTGTTTGTGCTCGAGACAAAAGATACAGAAGACATGTAAAAGTAATGCATATCTGCTCTATTCTGCACTGTAATAAGTATATAAAGTAATATTTAACTTTAACAGTTTACTGCTCGTTAATATTTCTGAGCACAATTGCAAGGGCCGCTGCTGTACTTAATATTACTATGCTCTGACCGGCAATGTAATGCATAGGTTTGTATAGTCACACGAGTTTACAAAAGACTGTAAAGTTTTTATTGCTAACAAAACTGCAACAAATACATTTTTATTGAGTTACATTATATACTGTATTGTATTTTGAAAATGGTACTGAATTTCAATAGCTTTCTTCAAATTGTATCAAAGTCTGAAATGAAACTGTGGATTTCAAAAAAGGGGTCTGTGAGCATGAGAATGTGCAGTCTCAATCCCTGCCTGACACAAAGAACATGTAATAGACTAGACAAGAAAACCGGTGGAAACAGAGGGTTTCATTAAGCTATATATTCTGACCAGTCAGAATTAGACAGAAAAGATAATACGATACTACTTGATATGACTTTAATGACCTTGTTCCTAAAGCAATAGATTAAAATCTTCCTGCTGTTACATGCATGGAGCTACTGGGATTCTGCATAACACAAGAACTATCAAGATCCCTAAATACCTCCCATTTGGTGAGAAAAGCCTATCAAAGGGCTCTGCAACTCCAGCCAAGATCTGGAGGGATCTACAGTGAGTGGTGAAAGTGACTCAGGGGACATAGGGTCCGAACTCCTAAACCTGCCAGCTGACAGGAAACAAAAACTAGCAACATCATTAAGGAAATAATTTACCCTGGGCACTGTCTGCTTGTTCCCTTACCACCTGGCGAGCAGTACAATGCAAATAAAGCATGAACAAACGGAAGGAAAAATAGCTTATTCCCCAGAATCTTCGCCTCCATAACCCCGCCCCCACAGTGCACCTCACTGCCGCTAGGGTTCACTAAGCCTCAGAAACATCACTGACAGTTCCAAATTATCCCATTTACTGCAGCTACATTTATCTTAATCATTTTAATTCTAATTCACTCATTATATTACAATTACTTTGTTATTTTATTTATTATCTCTCACTGTACCAATCTTATAATTACCTCTGCTTTTGCTATGCAGAATGTCACCCAGCTACATAAGAGCTGCCACACAATTTCATTTTAAGTTTTTTACAATGTGCTTATAAAGGTGTTCTACGTCTTATGACATGCAACACCTGCCTAATTCTAATCTAAGGTAAAAGATAATGTATTACCGACGTAATACTCTGGGTCGCGATTACGGAGCTGCCCCCCCCCCCAGTGTTGCCGCCCTCCTAGTCGGCTGAATGCACTGGTCCACTGGTAAAGGGTGTGGCCACCCCGTTTGTCAAACACTGAAGAAGATGTGTCAGATTAAAACACCTACCAAAACCGGAGCACAACAGTGATCACAGGCCGAAAAATGTAGCGTTTGCCTGGCTGTTTAGGGGAAAGGATGGCGGTTCGTCCCGCCCCTTTACAGACCGATCCCGGACAACTTGATCATCCGAAAAACTGCAGTTAAAATCCGGAACATAAAGCAGCCTCAGAGCCCGCGGCAAAACGCCGCACATCTGTGGCAGCGGCCTGCCATTTCGGCCGCTGCCATCTTACCTTCGAACAAACAAACACACTGGAGTCCCTATCGCCACGCCGTGCTCCTCCTCGGCTGCAGAGCAGCAGAAGCTCTTGGGGAGACTTTGGAAGTGGAATGAAGCGGACTCCACGAACTCGCTCCGGATGTCGTATATCAGACTCACATTTCATCCAGGAGCACTTCACCATATCAGCGCGCTAAGCGAAACCGTGACGAACCGCTCGGTTTGCGCTCAGAGCGCGCACGGCCTCACAGTGACGTCGATTACGTAACGCCGCCGTATGGAAGAAGACGCGTTTCCATGGGAACGCGTTTAATAAGGCAGTGTGCTGCCTGCCCATAGGCCCCTTTCACATGACGTCAAGCAATTTCCGTCCTAACTCGAGGCAGGTTTATCTTTATTTCCGGTTTGCTCTAGCGCCGCTCTGGAGTATCGGAATACAGGAAAGCTCAACGTAAAAAAGGTAAAACTGACAACAATACTTTATCGAGGAGTTCACCCAGTCTCTGGTGCATCTGCCACAAGTACCGCTAGAAGATGTTAAACGGATTGCAGGCGTATTTTCCAAATGGTCCAAATTACACACGGAAGTCCAGCCGCACTGAATACTAATAAATGATATTCTTAATGTAATTCCTTGACAGATTTTATTCTGTAATACTTACCTAGACAAGGGTGGCAAGCATAGTCACGATCCTTTGCCACTTCACCAGCAGGCAGAGCTCCCCTTAAATGTTCTATATTATATAGTGCGGTAAAAAACTATGTTTTGTATAGAAACTGTATTGAAAAGGAAATGCAAAATAAAAAATCACTAGTCAAATTGATTATTTTTATTTATGTATTTTTAAGCAAATATAATTAATTAAGAAAGAATTTTAATATTAATAAATCGGTATATAAATCAGTGGAATCTAGACGGAACTGGTACTTGTTTAATCTGAATTCGTCAATGGGCTGATGTAAACATATTCTCTAGGCAAAGTCTACACACGTAGGTGCTTCCAGGAAGAATTTCGAAAGTTGGCCCCTCATTCTTTTGATCGCCCTCACCCAAAGAGCACGAATGTTTGTTTAGCCACAGGAAAATCGTGGAAACTCAAATACGAAATTTGTTTGCTGTTAGAACAACAAGGAACACAACAGCAGAATCTCTTTGATGACTGTGCCATGCTTGTTAGATGGGCTGCTGTTAACAGATGTTAGACCGGAAATAAAGATAATCTTCGAGCCAGAAGGAAAGTTGCCTGAGGTCATTGTGAAAAGGGCCTGTCATCAAAATCCACACGAGACACGGGGAACCCCTGGTACTCCGGTTTCCACCTGATGACCAGAGTTCTAATTTTTAATTTACATTTTGAGCTCTGTAGATGACGTTTTAATATTTTCTATCAAATTCTTTTTTCCTCTGGAATACGTAGCCTACATTACATTTTCCATATTTAGCAGATAAGCACCTATTAATCTAATTTCTAAAAGCAATAATGGTCAGTACTATTTTATTGATGCGCACATTGTACACATTGTAAAGCAGAAACTATCACATACATACAAATATAGGCCGATTTTCCTTTTGAAAAAACAATTTAACACAATTTCTCACATTACTGTCATGCATTTTCTCTAATACTCTAAAGAATCAGTCATTTTCAAAAGCTATAAAATTTGGGATGAAGCCCCAAAAATCTACATTTATAAATATTAAACTTGGCAATTAAAATTAAATTAATTTTACAAAGGTATCATCATGTCATTATCTTATAAAATACCAAAATTTATATGAATGTACTCAAAACTTTGAATATCAACTTCGTTGAACAGCCAGCCATTTAAAGCAATTCAAAACGTCAATAACATTACATAAATAATTAATTCAAGAAACAATTATTATTAATCTGCAGGAGGGGAGAGGACCTTTGAGATGGCCAACCTAGTAGATTTGTTATGATATTTTTTATCCCAAAAAATTATAGTCACCTACCCGTGCTTGGGATAAAAGTCGAGTACTGTGAAATTCATTTAATGAACTTTGAATGAGCTCAAAATATCGTCATACCTATCGTCATAGCATCAAAGTAACGTCATACCTTAATGGCCAATATCTACATAAGCTTTAAATAAAGTTTACACCGAAAAAAAACGGGAGGATATAAATAAAGTTTTGTTGCGGCGTCATTCGTGCGCATGCGTACAGTGCTAAAGCGGAGTGCGCCGTTTCCTGAGAGTGAGCAGAATCGTACGCGCCGTTACTCTTCTGTTCTTACGACAATCCCACTAACATAAATACGGACCTAGGTTTACTATACTAGTTAAATATGCCGAAGAATAAAGGTAATTAAAGACTGCTAATTTTTCATTGTATCCCAAAAGGCAGGAATCGAGTTGCGTTGAAGAACGTGCCCTGGGGATTGATTTTAATTTGGACTTAGCCAGTTAGCCTGCTAGCCTGACAAGTTTGTACATTTGACAATGTCGTTTTTAAATAACTTTCACCGGGTGACTTTATAGATCAGTGTGTGTGTTTAAGTTTGGTTGGTTGGCTGGCTAGAAGGCCTTATCATACACGCCCCGACGGATCGGGTGTTGCCGTCTCTCTGAGCTGGCTCTGCATTTGTTATGCTTCTCAGAAAGACCCGTGAGTGGTTTGTTAACCCGCGTTTGAGTGTGGACAGGACAGTCACTGCAAGATAATGGTTATCCGACCCAGCAACAGCTGGGGCATAAAGATCAACTCGGGAAAATAGCCTGGCCGTCTGCTTTATTACTGTGTGTGTGTGTGACATAGGCCGCAAGCCGCATTCTTATTCTTAAAGGTTGTCCACTCTTGTGGTGAGTCTGAATTGGGATTGTCAGGTTTTCTCATTGCTTTTTTCCCTTCTCCATGCAGGTAAGGGAGGTAAGAACCGAAGACGTGGTAAAAACGAAAATGAGTCTGAGAAGAGAGAGCTGGTCTTCAAGGAGGATGGACAAGGTGAGGAAAGCCACACCTCCTTGAGTGCATTTGCCTACACAGTGATACACAGCAAAAGGTAATCCCGATTGTCCTGTCCCTCCTTAGAATATGCACAGGTCATCAAGATGTTGGGTAATGGACGGCTGGAGGCCATGTGCTTTGATGGTGTGAAGAGGCTCTGTCATATCCGGGGGAAGCTCAGGAAGAAGGTGATCTGACAGTTGAAGCTGCCTGTCCTGGTGGACAACACGCCGCCAGCACTCACTAGCGGATAAGCATTTCCTCTCAGTGGAGTGTTCAGTTTTATTTGTATAGCACATTTTCACAACATTACATTCTCTCCAAGCACTTTATATTATCCCTGCCCAAAGCCCCTAGAGAGCAAGTCAGGGGTGGCACGGGCAAGGAAATACTCCCTAGATGGAAGAAACCTTGGGTGGAACCAGACTCAAAAAGTACATTCGTGAAAGTAGAGGAAACTAGAAGCAGTGCAAACAGTTAGGTGAGTGCAGTATGTAAGCTCTGTCTATGGCAACATAAATTGGAGTTGTGCTGCACGAAATTAGACTGTGATTATATGGCACATGCACAGTAATCACCAGGGCTTTAGATAACAGGCAAAAATTTGTGTGGACTCCGGCTTTTTAGTACTATACAGACTTTTACTTACACCCACAATTTGGTAAGCAGATTAGTATCTCACCTAAAATATTAATGAGATTTGTATTGTGACACCTAAAACTTTGTAATCTGTATAAATTAGGCATATCCATATGTTTAACAAAAGTGTCAGACTTTAAACTGCTAAAGTACCGCCACACCACTGACATCTTTTTACCTTGTTTATCCACAATATCACTTCTTTTAAAGATGTTGTGGCTGCTGATCTGTCCCTTTCTTCACCGCCACTTCAGTGCTAACCGCATTCCATGATTTGCTAAAATGGTAGCATGTGGTGTGGTCCGCTGACGAAATTAATAAACATAAGGATACTCCGAATTTATACAGATTACTAGCTTTTGTGCATTACAATACGCATTTCCTATTTATGGAGCTAGATGGGCAATCAGAAAGGAGGGCATTATAAATGTCCAGCCTGGAAGTTTTAAAGGCATGTATTAGTTTTTCTGCATCATTGGAGAGAATCTTCTGAAGCTTGTTTATGATCCATAAATGGTATAACATTTATAGTAATAATTCATATTTGGGCATCAAAACATGTATCCGGTGCCTCGTGTCCACAAATGCGGAGACTGTGCCATGCTTTTTCCCAAACCGGAACTGGTTCGGTGTGTTTCCACTGCAAAAAGCTGGTCCTAGGCCAGAAAATGCAGCACCACAGAAAATCTGGTCACAGAATTTGGAAGTGTAACGTCAGCAAAAGTGGGATAGCCAGTTACGTCCAAACCTTCCCCATACACAGAAGATTCAATCTATATTCAGTTTGGGGAAGATGGTGGCGCAGGAGGTAGCACTATCGTTCGGCAACTGTAGGGTTGCAGGTTCGAGCCCTGGTTCCTCCTGACCTCATCAAAGTGTCCTTGAGCAAGACACTGAACCCCCAATTGCTCCCGGTATGCAGGTTGGCACCTTGCATGGCAGCCTCTGGTACCGGTGTATGAATGGGTGAATGAGAGGCGTAATGTAAAGCGCTTTGGAATAAAGCGCTATATAAATGCAGTCCATTTACCATTTAGTTTTATCTAAACATCTCCAATGCTGGACAGTGAAACAACTTGCCAGCTTATTAGTGAAATAATGTTACATTTCTTTTTTTATAGTCTCTAAGGACACCAAGATCTCTGAGCACTGTGTTTAGCTGAAGATGAAGACCGCTGAGGTCTAGGTTGCCAGTCTGACTTTGAGCAGGCTTAACCAGCAGCACTTTCCTCTATGTGTTTAGCTGAACAGGAAGACCGCCGAGGTCTAGGTTGCCAGTCTGACTTTGAGCAGGCTTACCAGCAGCACTTTCCTCTATGTGTTTAGCTGAACAGGAAGACCGCCGAGGTCTAGGTTGCCAGTCTGACTTTGAGCAGGCTTACCAGCAGCACTTTCCTCTATGTGTTTAGCATAAGGAAATGTTTAGCCATCTAGCACCAAATGCCTTTCCATCGTCTAACCCTGAGAAGTGGGATACATCATCTGTTTTGACAGATACATATAACTGTCTATCATCAGCATAACAGTGGAAACTAACACCATGATTTCTAATGATATATTAAATAAACACACACACACACACATATATATATGTATGTATGTATATGTGTGTGTGTATGTAGGAATTAAACACTAATGGGCCCAGCACTGATTCCTTTGGGGCTAGATTCCTTACTCTAAACACCCGGTGGTCTGTAGTAAGTCATATTCGTCAGTCTGTTGTGTGTAGTTCAGCAGGCTAAGCCTCTCAACCTATGATCAGATGGCCACTGCTTCCATCCACCATCCAGGCCTCGGGCAGAACAGTCGCATGTCTGTGGGCCTTTGAGTGATACCCTAACCCCCGGCTCCCAGGGCATAGATGTCAATTATGGGCCATCTGTAGACTTTCGGTCATCGCTGATAATTTCTGCTAATACCCAGTTATGGTCCTCCCTGCTGACATAAACCGCCTTCTGAATGCGATTGGCCCCCCTTGTGGAGTTTTTCATTAATATATTGTCTGTTCTCTCTCTTCCAGGTTTGGATTAACACATCTGACATAATTCTGGTGGGACTGAGAGATTACCAGGTAGACCTGTGGGGGAAGTGTAGCCAGCTGCACGTACAGCCCACTGTAGCCTAAATTTTGTAACTGCTAGGACTTCCTGTATGCTGGACTGCATTTGCATATCTGCCTGACTTGAATGTGTGGATGTTAGCCTGTAACCTTGGGGGCTGGGTGTGTGACCAGTGTTGTCTCTTGTCTCATGTGCAGGACAACAAAGCTGATGTTATCCTGAAGTACAATGCAGATGAAGCGCGGAGTCTGAAGGCCTACGGGGAGCTTCCCGAGCATGGTGAGTCTGCGTGGGCCCTGTCTGCGCAGAAGGTACATGGAGAAGATGGCGGCCTGTACTCACTGCTCCAGCCACTGAACTGGATGCAGTGGATGGAAGTTGAAGGCTGTTTGTGTGATGAGGCTGTCTCACCCCTCCTCTCGTACCAATAACTCTGTTTCTCCTTTCCAGCTAAAATTAATGAGACTGATACCTTTGGCCCCGGGGATGACGACGAAATCCAGTTTGATGATATTGGTGATGACGATGAGGATATCGATGATGTAAGTGCAGTGAGGTAGTGCTGGCTGCCATGGATGTGTGTGAATGGGGTGGCCCCTCTCCATTTTCTGCTGGGACCCGAACGGCATGGAGTTTGTGATGTGGCGGCGGTATTGGCGCTAACCCTAACACTCCCTACTCTCTCCTCAGATCTAAACGAGGACTGGCCCAGGAAAGGGAGGTAAACGTCCCTCCCAGGAGGACCTGGACAAGATGCCCCCAGGAATTTGGGGCTGGTTTCACGTCTCTTTGTAAAAAGTGGATGTGAATGTAATTCCTGCTGAAAATGCAGCCTCCTTCATGGTTTCATTTTAATGTATTTATATTTTACTTCACCCGGCATACAGCACATTTACAGTAAAAACGTGGCCTCTTTTACATGTTAATTTTGTTTGCTGCCTTGAAGCACGCCCGACCAAATTGCCCTGCTAAGTATCAAGGCCAATGAAAGGTGTTGAACACACTCTTTCATGATCTTTTTCTTTCCTTCCATCCAGTATTGCTGAATTTGGTAATGTGACTAAAGATTGATTATGCAAATAGAAATAAATGGCAAATTTGTGTCAGAGCTATAACCAACAGCTTTATTTTTTTCCTGCTCAGTCGGGTGGCTTTTCATATTTGGATGATCAACTAATTTAGTCTTATCCCTACATGTCTTTTGCATTTTAGATCTAGTTATTACATGATTTTTCACACTCACACGTGAACATTTCTTTGACCAGTTCTTCCGAAATAGACTATATATAAACTACGTACATCTGGGAAATGGTATTCCTGTATGAGCCCAGGTGAATCTACATGCACACGAGTGTGCAGCCTTTGCAGACCCAGACTGCGCTTATCTGCTGTTTTCAGTAGGTTTGTGTATTTGAAATCTGCTCCGAGTGTTTCTCATACTACACATCTCTGCTATGCTCTTTATGGATGCCTTTAAATAAAGTGACTTAAAATTCTCTTGGTGTTTTTTAATTATGAAACAATTGAACTGTCACGTTTAAGGTTAATTTATTAGAGCATCTGAAATGTTAGTAGGAACAGTCTCTTCTGTGCTGATTTCAGGCCCTGCAGAACAAAATGCTTGTGCATTGTTTGAACAATTGTCTGAAATCGTACTTTTCATTGAATTTGTTTTTTTCAGAGAATTTCAATGGAAATGACAAAATCAGGGAAAGGAGACAATGTCAAATCTGTTTAATATCTTAAGCAATGATTCTCAGCCACTCAAGTCCCCAGAAAGCTATTAGGTGACCCTGAAATCCTTGTATGCGAAGGTTCCAGGATGCAGTCTCTGCTAGCTGACCTGTATCCTGCTATTTTAGGTTGATTGTACATTGACGTTTTTTAAAATAGCTGCTTGATTAGAAAAATCCTAAGAAATTTCCAGCAGGTTTTTTTTTTCCCGCTGCTCTTCAGTCAATTCCTGGGCAGCGTCTGGCCACCCCACCCCTCAACCTCCCCCCAGTCGAGTGCATGCAGGGGACGCCAGCGGCTCCCACACCTTCATGACGTTTTCCACAGTCAGCACAGGATGTGCCTGGGTGCCCCAGAAAGGATCTACGCCTGCAGCAAGGATGCATTTGAGCCATGCTCTTCTCTGGAAAAAGTCATTCAACTCTCTAGAGCTGTCCATATTTAAAAGACCTATATTTTAAACTGTCTACCCTTGACTTGTAGTGCAGTGGAATGACAAATTTCAAGAAGGCTGTATACAACAAACTGCCTGGAATTCACTGCTGTGGCTTGACTTGGATAACAAACTTAAATTCACATTCAGAACTTTACTTTGATAGCACAACCCTATTGAGTTTTATTTGATCCCTTGACCTTGATACATTGACTTTGATTAATGCTGACTGGTGAATTCTGGCTGTCTGGCTGGGGTCACACTGGCCCTTGCAGTTTGTAGTTGTGCTTACATTAGGACTGGCCTTGTGGTCTGGTCTCACTGCAGGACCTTATAAACTGATGCTGTTTGTCATGTTGTTCTTTAGCGTTTTACTGGAAATGTCTTACTGCTGCCTTCCGCCCATAGCCTCTGGGACAGGCTCTGGACCCCCCGTGGCCCTGAATACCACGAGCGGTGACAGAAGATGGATGGGTGTGTCTTTTTTAATGACATGGTTTGAAGCTGTATTGTCACCTTATAGGTATCCAAAAGTCACCCAAAAGGTGCCATGCATTTTTACCTGTTTTATCTGCTGCATATTTGACTCCTCCAGTCCCAGTTCAGTGCTTCTTATTGTCTTAATCTTCCTCTGACTTCGAGTTTTCAGAAACACCCTTTTTGGTATGAAATCACCTGTTTGTCTCCTGGCCCCCCCCCCCCCCC
>JAODUD010000048.1:6852599-6877651 GCA_026784285.1 Stomatorhinus walkeri | reverse complement strand
ACGTAATGAGTATTCCTATATTTGTCAATCCAACTTCTTCTGAAGAATGTGCAATTTAAAACATTTTAGATTATCAGGGGACCCGTTATTTTACTAAATAACTCCGTGCCATCTGGAGACACTCTCATGCTGAATGGTTGTACCGCAGTAGTCCTTCTCTGCAGCGTAGTGACTGTAATATGGTCCAGGGGTGTTTTTGCAATGCACACATTTTGTTTTGTGTATACCCTCGCAGAAATACAGCTGTTTAAAATCATAAGAACTGTCAATGATATGGCGGAATACGTGGTGGGATTCAGTTAGAATGAAAACAAGCACGGCTGAGGCTGGAGAGGCTGCTCTTTGGGGATCGTGATGCTCCCGGTCATCATCAGCCCAGGTCATCATCAGCCCTCGGTCGGTGATGTAATGCGAAGCGGCTGCGCGCACCGCTGCGGTGCCTCAACTTCACCCCCCTCATCCGAGCAGACAGGATCACGCCGATAATCTGGGCCACCCATTAGTGTGTCGAATAAAAATCGCAATATAAGCGGGGAAGCTCGTATTTCATCCGACAGCCACTCTGCTCTGATTTTGCATTTTGAGCCGCGCGTCCTACGATTGTAGAGGCGGACGAAGGCTACACCTGCCCCCCACCCGCTGGCCCAGGATGCGGCTGCTTTGAGCCGGCCTTTTCAGCTGCTCTGCGCGCCTGGAGGTGACATTGTCCCCGTGCATCTCGGCAGCTGCTGGAGCCCGTGAGCATGGCGGAAAACACGGCGGATCTGCCGGGGAAGGCGCGGGGAGGTAGGTGCCGGACGCCGGTGGAAAGGGCTTTCGAAGGTGCTGGTCTCGGGGTGGTTTATGATTACATATCATCCGTAGGGTAATAGCATGGAGAACGGCAGTGTCCTTTTTCCATATTGCGGTTTTACATTAAGAAATGAGCATAGATGACCTGCTCATAACCACAGAGAGACAGGGACGCTGCACGCTGTCCTTTATAAACCTCGGGGATTGTGTCCTAAATTAGTAAAAGGACAATTAAACGTGGTTAAGAACACATCTTGGGGATTATGTCCCATCACGGGGAGCCGCACGGATTCGGAAAAAGGACCATCTAGCTACGTTTTAACAATAAATGACGCCGCAGTCTCGGCGACGGGCTGCCTGACTCAGCTGTCTGTCGTCAAGTCATGTTTATTTGGGCAAATATTGCGGTACCTGCAGCAAAATGATTAACTAAATTTGCACCTTAATTATACCTGACATATTTAATCGCTTTCAGTTGTAATCCGAAACATTTTATTTGCATATTAGATGTTTTTAGAATGATTGCGCACTCAAACATCAAGGCTTCATCTGTCTATTATCTAAAGTCAAATGCAGATTTGTATAACGCAAGGTGCCAGCAAAACTAATGACATATATGAAAAGGGCGGATTCATATAACGCTTCCCCATGTAGGCCTACATTAAATAATTGTTAATGACAGCCTTGGGATTTTTTTTTTGTTTTTTCCCTCAAGGGTTCTGTATAGCCGCGAACTTTTATGCGGTCGGGTCCCTGCGCTGTAATATAGAGGTGCTGATGCATCGGCTCTTTGCCGAAGGACAGAGCGTCTCTGAGGATGATGCGCTTTTTTGGGTGTTGCTCAATTCATTACTATAGAGGCGATACCGCTGATGTGAGCAGCTCTCATATTTCTGCTCTGCAGTAAAACCACAAGCACCAGGATACAGCCGGTAATAAGGCCAAGTTTAGAGAATAGCAAGTCATACAGTAGGTTAGTATACATCTTCTTAGCACTGAGCCTTTTCTATGATTTGCAGGCCTGTGTAGGCAGGGGATCTGAAGCTCACGTTAGTGACGGATAGCAGCCCATAGACAAGGTAGCCCTGTGGAGCTTCCGTCTTGATATCCTTAATGTGTATTGATCTGCAAGCAGTTGCTGATGAAGGCGGACTTCTCCACTTTCTGCATCCACCCCATAATCTAGCCCATAATATCTCCACCCTCCATCTTCACATCAAGTCACTCTGCACCAGCAGCCGGTAGAGGCTGCTGCAGTGACGGCTTCTGAAAGTGTGTGTGTGTCTTGTGCTTTAGGGCGATGTATACGCCCTGAGCGGAATCCCACCCTTATGAAAATTCACTATGTTTTCCTATGGTTTTTATACAGAAACCCCTGCCTAGTACTATGGTACCTTATGGTACTTTGGTACTATCCATAGTACTACCATGGTTTGGAAAGACCATGGTAAAACAAAGACCACGATAAAGACCATGGTAAAACAAAGACCCTGGTTTATGACCAAGATTATACTAGGGTTTACCTGTGGCGAAACCATGATAAAATCATTGTCATGGTTTCCATAGTTACCCAAAAAACCATGAAAAACGGCAAACCATTGTAAACCATAGTTATTTAATCATAGTAAAACCATGGTTAATTTTCGTAAGGGCAGGGAGTGTGAGTAGATACCAGCCAGTTTGAATGAATGTTTGTGTTTAGTGGTGCACTGATGTGATTTTCTCTGAGAGCAGTAACCAATGTATTCGTCTAACATTACCGATACCAGTAACCTCTGGCTCTACAAAACTGTACTGAAACTGATCTCGATGACGATACTATGATCCTGTGAATGTGTATAGCAACCATATCTTTAGCTCTTCCCCAAGGTAAGACAGGTGCACCCCTGTGTGTGAACGGAGGTGTCCCATCTTGCTGTCGTTCCCGTTCTTCTTGTTCTGCTGTGTCACTCTGGACTCGATCCAGTGGCTCTTTGCGGACTTTCGCAGGGGGTGTGTGTTCAGTCCTCTCTGCTTCTGAAGCTGCTCCCCCTCTGTGCTGTTTGTTTGTGTGAATCAGCGCTCCCTCATTGATGCAAGATGGTGGTTGAAATAATAAAACACCGTAAGGCTGCAATGCTCAAAGAAGCAGGACTTGTAACTGCCTACTTGTGTAGTGTGATGTATGACTGGGTGAAGCACCTGAACTTCTTGTGAAAAAGTGCAGGAAAAAAATATGGAAGCTGTAAACTGAAGCGTATGAGACGTACTGAGCACCTAAAGTGTTAGGGGAAATACTCTTAAAAAGTGCTTTATCAGTAATTATTATTAGCAGAATGCATAACCAGGTCTGTTTCCCTGTCAAACCCATTCCTCTGGGCCGGCAGATGTGATGACCCCGCCTTCTGTTTCTGAGAGGAGACCGTCAGCCAATGGAAACCCCTCCCCTGTCCGTCTGCTGGCCAATCCAGGAAGTCCTGGAGGGAAATGTAAGCACCCCCAGTGGTGAGATTTAAGGGCTTTGGGAATGTTCCATTTCTCCAAGCATGTAGTACGTTCCCTTAACAACACATGGCAGAGTGACAGCATAACTCTCTTGTGGGAGTTTTACTTGCACAAAAATATTCTGAGGGCAGAAGGAAAAATGATTGGTTCAGAGAGATAACCTATCAGATTGTAGAGGAGGCAGGTCAAATCAACTAGAGGAGGCAAGACCAAGATATTTGATTGGATGGTCATGCCTCCTATAGATGCTTGGACCCACCTCCTTTACAACCTAATTGGTCAACTCTCTGAACCAATCATTTTTTCTTCTGCCGTCAGGACATTTTTGTGTAAAACTCTCTTGAGTGCATAACTCCTCTGGCCAGATATAGCGGGCACAGAGGGCCATGTAGTCTGCTTCCATCCATAGAGCGTGCTGTGCTGCCACTCAGTATATGATCAGCAAACCATCACCTCATGTTAATTCTTTCACAGGGGAAGAAAGGAGAGTTCAGGTCAATGGCCATGCCTCCCCTATTCGTCGGGCAGCTAATCCCAGCAGCCCGGCAGGTAAACAATGTAAGTGGCACTCCCACAGTGTGAACGCACAGTGTGAGGGCACGGCGTCCAGCTCTGGGGGAGCCCAGCTTGCTCCGCAGACACAGCCGTGTGTTTGCACTTCCTCAGACGCAGATGGGTACCTGAGGACGGATGACAGGATGCGCCTTGCCAAAGAGCGGCGGGAGGAGAGGGAGCGGAGCCTAGGTGAGACTCATGTATCATGTGACCTGGGGCTCTGCACACTCCTACACATGGTGCTACTTCATCATGTGACCTGGGGCTCTGCACACTCCTACACATGGTGCTACTTCATCACGTGACCTGGGGCTCTGCACACGGTGCTGCTTTATTATGTGACCTGGGGCTCTGCACACACCTCCACATGGTGCTACTTCATCATGTGACCTGGGGCTCTGCACACCCCTGTACATGGTGCTACTTCACCATGTGACCCGGGGCTCTGTGCACCCCTGCACACGGTGCTGCTTTATTATGTGACCTGGGGCCCTGCAGACCCCTGCACACGGTGCTGCTTTGTTATGTGACCTGGGGCCCTGCAGGCCCCTGCAGAGGGTGTGGCTTGTCTGTGGTTGCAATTCTCTATGCTTTAAAATATTTAATCAGGAATGAGTTGAATGTTCTTTAGACTTGTGGCTTCATGAAGCCTGTGTCCCCAACCCAGCCATCCCAGTCATCCCAGTCCTCCCAGTCCTGGGTCAGGGTTGTGGTCCAGTGTAAATTTTGTTGACAAAAAAATGTCATCATAGTTATTGACAAGGACCTTCATTTTCAGACTAAAACGAAACGATAAATAAATAAAAATGATTTAGTGACGCCTAAGACTATGATGAAGAGTATTGACAATTTCTTAAACTAATAAAAACAAGACGAAAATGTTTGCCATAGACGAGATCCAGTCAGAACTAATGTAGATCTCGTAAGGCAGGGATCAGTTAGAGAAAAATTCTTGAAGCAAAGGTTCGGGAGATCACAATGTCTAACTATTTAGTGTGATACATATTTAATTAACCTATTAGTTGTATCTACATTACTAAATAAATGTAGGGCTGCATTTTAAAATAAGAGAAAATAAAATGTGAAAATTGTGCATGTTTAAATAAAGTGCTTAATTTAAGCCGTAAAACCCTAATACAGTCGTGTCCATGTCATATATTTTAGTATTCATGGATTTAAGTATTGGTTTTGTATAATTCCACACCAGTAATAAAATTTTAATATAAATGCATACGAACTTATCACTTTAATCGCTGTAAGAGTAGGATATGGACGGTCTTATTATTTCGAAAAGATATAAAACGTGACATGTTTTTCTTATATTCGATCGCTCTTTATTTGTCTGAGTAACAAAGCAAACGGAATGACGAGCCATTTCAGGCGAAAACAGCACGTTTTACTTTTTATTTCAAATAAAACGCGGGGTTACCAACTTCGGCCAGCTGGCTGGAGTGAGATTTTCAGTTCGAGATCTGTACACACATGTAACAGATCTTACCAATTGTAAATAATGCTTTTGTATTTAACCATGTAAATACACCTTTGACGTAGTTTTATAATGGAATAATATAGATTTACCGTAGGAGTTCCAGCGTGAGTCTGAAAGCGTGAGCGTCATGCCAGATGCTTGAGATTTGGCAACCATGAAAACATATTTTTTGATTTACATAACAAATAACATTACTTTATACAGTTGTTAAAAAGCGGAAACTTCAACTAACATGAAATGACCAATAAACTGTTTCTACAATTAGTTATTTTAATATTTCTATATTAGAGATAGCAGGGCTGGTGGCATTATAACCTATTCACTTTGAAGTGATTTTATTTTTGCACTAATGGCACTACTGATTTTACAGTACTTAGTTTCCGGGTAAATAAACATATGTTTGTGTTTCAAATAAGAGTGAAATCTGTGTCTTTGTGTACTGCACAGTCAGACCGTAATACCATCCCTTAACATTGGTTTCATTTCATCTTGTGAACATAATGACTTTCTGACATCAAAGGGAAACTATAAACACTAAACTGTAAACTACTAAAACGCACTTTTAATTTTAGTCGACTAAATCAAATGTAGTTTTAGTCGACTGTAATCTTATGATATTTACTCAGCTAAAACTGAATTATGACTGAAACTAAATCATGTGTGTGCCACAACCCCTCGCTCCCTGTGTTCAATTCTGATGGAAACCACCTGTTGTTCATCCGTTTGATTGTGATCCTCTGTTTCCTGTTAGTTCCCTGTCAGTCTTCTGTATTTAGTCCGCGTCTGAGTTAGTATCCCCAGATCGGTCATTGTGGTGTGTCGTAGCGTGTAACCCTGTCTTGTCCCAGAATAAACCCTTAAACTTTGGATTTCTCGCCTGCCGTGTCTTGGCTGCCTCACGCTGCCAACACCCAGGCACGCTTCAACCCCGAAACGTGACAATGACTAAAACTAAATAAAAATTTGCTGTCAAAATTAGCACTGTTGTGGACAGGCTTAGGGTAACTATCAGGGTTATGGTCAGGGTAACGGCAGTCCCTGTGGCTCGCTGTAGCTGCACGGGAGCAGGCCATCCGCGAGAAGGAGCGCAGGGCCCAGTTGCAGTATGAGCGGACGGTGGAGGAGCGCTGGAGGCGCCTGGAGGAGCAGAGGCAGAAGGAGGAGCTGCGCCGTGCTGCCGTTGAAGAGAAGAGGAGGCAGCGGCTGGAGGAAGAAAAGGTCAGATGTCATTTTGCCCTGCATCTCCTGCCCTGGCCTGCAGGGGGCGTCACCAACAAAAGCCCGGTGACACTTGTCTTTTTGATGACCCTGACGCGGTGCACAGGAGAGGCTGGAGGCCCTGATGAGGAGGTCGCTGGAGCGCAGTTTGCAGCTGGAGCAGAGGCCCAAGCGCTGGGTCTGGGGCAGGGAGGGTGAGTCAGAGTCACACCGGGGAAGGGGGGTGGGGCTTCCGCACTGCTGGGCTGGGGAACACAGTCCATCACGATGGCTGCTGTCCCAGGGCATGCTGGGTAACATTCAAGTGATGGACTACGTGGTTTACATTTCTGTAGGGGCACGTATTATTATTATCTCTTATGTCTTGTATAACTAGTCACGTCTTCCTGAATTTTTCGTGGCCACAAGCTAGTGTGAGTTTGCGTTCTGTGACTGATCGACTTTTTGAGTGAGATCGTGGGCCTGGGTCTGTGTGTGACTGTCTGTTATTGGTTGTTAATGTATGTGTGACAGCATAGATAAATGTTATATGTGTGTGTGAGCGGTCAGCACAGTGAGGACTGCTCCGCCTGATCCTGGATCAGAGCTCGGTGGCATATCTGAATCTGTCTGCTTGGGTCAGTACAGTGAGTGCCACTCTGCCTGATCCTGGATCAGTGCTTGGTGGCCACTCTGAATTTGTCTCCTCTGGTCAGCACAGTGAGTGCTGCTCCCCTTGATCCTGGATCAGTGCTCAGTGGCCTGTCTGAATCTGACTGCTCGGGTCAGCACAGTGAGTGCTGCTCTGCCTGATCCTAGATCAGTACCTGGTGGTCTGTCTGAATCTGTCTGCTCCAGTCAGCACAATAAGCACCGCTCTGCCTGATCCTGGATCTGTGCTGTAACAACCTCTCTTACGATCATCTGCTCCACTGGCTGGTCACAGGTGCCCAGTCCTGCTTGTAATGCTCTCCTCTCTTTGCTCCGCCCTGCTCTGACCCTGCCTGCTGCCCAGGTGACTGTGAGAATTCCCCGCCCCCTCTCTCCGCTGCCTCCGCCCACCCCTCTGAGCTCGCCGCCCCCTCACCTGCTGTCAGCGAATACAGCCACGGTACTGAGCTCCTGCCATTCTCTGTGTGCCATGGCCCCACCCACCCTCATGCCATGGCCCCACCCACCTTCATGTCGTGGCCCCGCCCACCCTCATGCAATGGGACCTGTTTCATTGCTAGTGTGTCTTGTTTCCCAGCCTAAGCTGCTTTCTTCTAGGACATGCAGGATTGATCTGGCTGGGAACCATTTTCTTTATTGTCCTCAGATTTCACAGATTTTCAACTTGCATGTGCCTTGGCTGTAGGTCAAGTTGCAGATTTGCAAGAGGACAGTGTGTGACAGATTGTGACATCATGTGAGACAGAGTGAGGCAGAGTGTGACAGTGCTTGACAGGGTGTGGCAGCATGCGAAAGGGTGATACAGGGTTAGATAGGGTGTGACAGAATGTGACACCATGCGACGGTGTGACAGTGTGAGATATGGTGTGACAGTGTGTGACAGGTTGAGACTGGGTGTAACAGGGTGTGACAGCGTGAGACCAAGTGTGACATCATGTTATAGGATGTGACACGATGTGTCAGCTAGAGGCAGGATGTGACAGGGTATAATGGTGTGACACAGAGTGTGACAGGCTGTGAAAGCATGAAAGGTTGTGTAACAGCATGAGACATGGTGTGACAGTGTGAGACATGGTGTGACAGTGTGAAACATGGTGTGACAATCTGAGACAAATAGTGACAATGTGTTCCACGTTTTCAGTGACACGTCTGTTCACCAGTCCGCTATTTCATTGGTCATTTCATTCTTTTTCTTTTTCATCTCTCCATTCCTCTAACCACTTCCTCCTCTTTCTTCCCCTGAGGATGGTGGGAACACGGGGTTTGGTGCCCAGTGTCACATCAGACAAAATGAGCTGCCCTGTGTTCACAGCTTTTAGCAGATCAGATGCCCCCCCCCCCAGTGACACAGTGATAATCTGTGTGCTTTCCCACCTATGCTACATATTATAATAGTAAATTAAATAAAAATATATACAAAAATAAAGGAACAAAAACAATAAATGACAACAATAATATACAATATCAATATACAGTTTCAAGCTGAATAGTAATCGAAAGTGCAGTAGTGCAAACATATATTCTTTAAAATTGAGAAATAATAATATAATATAATATAATATAATCTTTACAACAATTTATAACGAAGAAAAAATAATAGAGTTAATAAAGAAATCTTTATAAATAAGATGGCATCAGAGGGTAACACCTCCTATTGCAGGATGACCCTACATTTCTAAATTCTGAAGTTAAACCCAGCAGCTTCATATAAAAAAACATAAAAAGATTTCCAGGTTATATTTGAGGAAAGGAAGCCTTTCTGCTCTAAACTTTCTTTACCTGTGTCTGGCATGGATTTAATTTTGTCTGATCCACATAGCTTCCCCAGTATGAAATTCCCATCATGCATCTCTCTACAGCAGCTGACTATTTGTCAGCATCCACCACGACCCTGTCCCCATCCTTGGGCCCAATCATCTGCAAGCGCCTTTCATCCTCTACTGTGGCTGTTAGCCACACTGAAAAGAGAGGCAAGTGTGCCTGCGTGTGTCTGCATGTGTGACTGTGTGTATCAGTGTGTGAGTCAGAACGTCTCAGAGGTAACAGAGCATCACAGAGGTAACAGAACCTCTCAGAGGTATCAGAACCTCACAAAGGTGTCAGAATCCCCACAGCAGCAACATTCCAGTCACTTTTGGTCTGTAAGACCCAGGACAGATGTGAGCTCTCCCCCATCCCTCTAAATGCTGGGCACAGTTAATAACCACATTGTGACTTCTCTTCTCTTCTCTTCTCTTCTCTTCTCTTCTCTTCTCTTCTCTTCTCTTCTCTTCTCTTCTCTTCTCTTCTCTTCTTCTTTTTTCATCTCACATTCAGGTTGTTGCCCTTTATTATCCCCTTTATTAAGCTGATAAATGGACTTGTGTAATACACGTGAGCACATGAGCAATCATGAATAACAAAAGCAGCCATGAGTAACCGGTAGTACTCATAAGTAACCATGAATATGCGTATCTATGAGTAAACAGCAGCACTCATAATTAACCATAAATAAGAAGAGTACCCAATGCATAAGAGGCAATACTCATAAGTAAGTTAACCACGAGTAACAAGTGTACTCTTGAGTAACCAGCAGTACAAATAAGCAACTACGAGAATCAAGAGTATCCATGCGTAACTGTGAATAACCATCTTCACGGTTCATACCTCCCCATCACACCCTAAACCGCTCAATCACAGTATCACCCAGGGACTGCAGCTGCTTGCACAGGTAAAGAGGTCTGCATTCTGAGTGGGGCGGTTCTAACTAGCTATTGACAGGTATCCAGAGGAGCACTGCAGTCCAGTGACTGACAGTGATGAATGATGAGCTCTTCTGTGCTCCTCTATCTAGAAACATTACCTATGGCATGTGTCCATGGAGTGCATGTCTGTGTATGAGCTGGGAGCAGTCCACAGTCTCACCCGCCTCTCTCTGCTGCTTCTATGGGCTCTGACCTTTCACCTTTGATATGCTCGTAAATATTCTGCGTTTGTGTTTGTCTTTGTGCAGTGCCGCCCAGCCCCCACCGGTCCCCCTACCGTGGCTCCCCAAGCCGAGCAGACCGGCGCAAGGCCACATCAGCTTCTGCGGAAGATGGAGGAGGGGGGGGGGCAGCAGTGCCTGGCACCCCCAAGGTGCAAATCAGCTTATTATTAAAGGCCGACTATTCAGTCCTGAATGGCATCACACATCTCTTTACAAAATTCCATGTGATCTTACATGGTATTTGCAGGTGTTACACAGTTCCTATTATATAGTATGTAAGAAAAAGCCATTCTTCACAATGTTATACATCATGCCTCTGCTTAAACTACAATTTCACAGCACTATGTGGTGTTACAGCAGCTTCCAGAATTAAATAGTGTTACACCAGCACCACACAGAGATTTAGAGTGTTACCACAGTATCACATAACCCAGAAGGGTTATGACATTATGTAATAATGAGTGCTGCCCCCTTCAGGCCGTTCTCCACTCACTCTGCTAAACGCATGTATCCACTTTGGTGTCAGAAGCTGCACAGAGAACAGCGAACGGCTTCCCCACTCTCTGGCTCCCCCCGGAGGCGACCCGAATCCCCTGCTACACCCAACAGGCGGCCTGCCTCTCCAGCAGCAAGCAAGTGAGTGTGTGTCTCTGTGTAGGTGTTTGTGAGTGTGTGTGAGTGTCCCTGTGTGGCTGTGTACATGTGTGTCTGGTTGTGAGTGTGTGTGTGCTTGAATAATCTCTCTAACATGCAGCTGAAATATTCCTCACACTGACCATGTGTATAGTAGCTTTGTTACACTGTAAACATGCCTCTGAATGCATTGCTGCCTTTGCAGCATGTCTCACGTTCTCTGTACCCCCAGGTCCTTGTTAAAGGGCTGCCCCCTGTCGCCACGGAAACACAACAGCCCCAAGGAGCAGGACCGCACCCAGGACCCTCAAGCAGAAGGCTTCAGAAATCAGAACATTGAATCTCCCAACAGGAAACCAGTAAACATTGACTCTCCCAGCAGGAAACCAGTACACACTGACTCTCCCAGCCATAAGCTTGTAAACACTGACTCTCCCAGCAAGAAACCAGTAAATATTGAGTATCCCAATAACAAACCAATGAATACTGACTCACATAACATGAAACCAGTAAACATTGACTCTCCCAGCAAGAAGCCAGTGAATACTGAGTCCTCTAGTAACAAGCCGTTAATGACTCACATTCCTCATAAGGGAACATCATGGTGTGACACAGCAGAAATGAATTCATTTAAGCCGGACCCTCCAGAAAGGAAGCCATCTAACCCTGAAATCCCAGCAAAGAAGCCGGGCTGTGAGCTGCCCTTGGAGCGTGGCGCTGGTGAGAGGCTACCTCCATCTCTGGACGCTCGCTGTACACCTCAGCTGCTGTCTGCTAATTCATTGGTGTTTCTCTCTGACATCAGAACGGCTTCCAACCTCACCAACAGCAAAGTCTGCTGCAAGGAACGCGGATGCTGAGGAAGCCTCCAAACTGCTGGGGGAACGGAGGCGTCAAGCACGTCTGCAGAAAGAACAGGAGGAGAGGTGTGTGTGACTGGCTTTGAGTGTGTGTGACCGGCTGTGAGTGTGTGACCGGCTTTGAGTGTGTGTCTGGCTGTGAGAGTGTGTGACCGGCTGTGATTGTGTGTGACCGGCTGTGAGTGAGTGACTGACTGTGGCTGTTGCGACTAACTGTGAGTAAGTATAGCTGACTGTGAGAGTGTGTGACCGGCCGTGTGTGTGCGATGGGGTGTGTATAACCAACTAGTACCAACACACACCTCTTCTGTCTTACAGGTTTAAGATGGAGGAAGCAGTGAAGAAACAGGAGGAGGCACAGAAAGAGGAGGTGGAGAAGCAGAAGAGGGAGCAGGAGAGCAGAGGCAGGGAAGACAGACAGCAACAGCAGAGGGCGCTCCAGGACAGGGAACTACACACTCACATTCATGGAGAGGTCTGAGGCCCTGTGATATTATGGTGGTCTTGTTGAATGCAGCAGGGAGGTCACACTGCTGCTGTTACCTGCTCCTTCACAGTGGGAGGAGGCACAGAAGGAGGCGGAGCACCAGCGGCAGGAGCGGGAGACGGTGAAACTGCTGGAGGAGCAGGAGAGATTGCAGAGGAGGAAGGTGCTGCACTGAGCATGTTACCCTGAAAGTGTCAGCACTGCACTGCACTGCACTGCACTGCAGGCAGCTTTTACTAACTCGCCTTCTTTAATGTAGCTAATCGAAGGCACAGCGTGAAAATGCGGCTTTCAAAGAAGTTTGTGTCACGGGTGACAGCCACTGGTGTGCAAGACTATGGTGACAGGCGATGAGGGATCTGTCTGCTGCTTCCCCTGTGTGCAGTCAGGCCACATAGAGCAGATTCTCAACATCCACTGCAGCCATACAGTTACTCATTTTAGTTATTGAATCTTAAAACTAAGAACACAAAGACCGTACTTGTGGTCTTGGTAAGAACGGTCTTGCTAACTTGCTGTCCAGGAATGAACTTGGAGTGCAACGAGTCATGGGATTGGTCTCGTTCGGTGAGGATGCAGCAGATGTGTCCTTGATATTTGGGGCAAGATCAACATTCAGAGATTTTTACTATCCTCTGCACTTGCGTTCTTGGTATTGGAACTGGTCTTCAGGAATGGAAGATGACGTAAAACGGCTACCTGACAACACAAGTACGGTGAAGTATGCAAATGATGTTTGACCCTGAGAACTGTTCCACCTTTCCCTAGAGGGTTGAGGAGATCATGAAGAGGACCAGGAAGCCCGACACTGAGATGAAGGTGACAGATTCACTTTGGCTGCTGCTCATTATGTTCCTCTGCTTTCTGCTGCTGATGATGACTCAGGGTCCCTGGTTTTCTGCTCTTTTGTATTAAACAGAAAGAAGAATTTCCTCTCCCATTCTCAGCTGCACTGCCAGGACCTGCAGGTACCAGCACCATGATCAGCTGTGGAGCTTTGGCATCTCCCTGAAGACAGCGGCGAGATCGGCCGAGATGTCGTCATGACAACAGACACTCTGCAGGGTCACATGTCACCCTCAGCTGACGCGTGTCACACTCCTGCAGCACTGTTTCACTATGGTGTTACTTTCATATGTCGCAAATGTCACGCCTCTTCTTGTTTTTAAAAGCATTCCACAAAATGAACCCTAGATGTGATTGTGACCCAATACAGATGGACCTGAGCAGCTCGGTTATTACTGTGATGTTGGACCTATAACATGCCCTTTAAGGAACCGCTTCCTCAGCAGAACATGGTTCTGACTTCTGCACCTGTTTGTGTTCTGTAGAGGGACGACCTGCAACTATGCCGGCGGATTCACTGGAGAACAGAAAAGTAGATGGACAGAAGAAGGGGCAGCCACCTGGACAAGTGAAGGTGGAGATGAAGCAGCAGTTGAAGGAGGAGGGGCCTGGGCAGGAGAAGATGGAGGTGAATGGGCAGCTGAAGCACCTGGGGCCTGGACAGATTAAAGTGGAGGTGAAGGAGCAGGGACCTAGACAGATGAAGGTGGAGGTGAAGGAACAAGGGCCCGGACAGATGAAGGTGGAGGTGAACGGCCAGCTGAAGAACCAGGGACCTAGACAGATGAAGGTGGAGGTGAAGGATCAAGGTCCTGGACAGATGAAGATGGAGGTGAAGGAGAAGTTGAAGGAGCAGGGACCTGGACAGATGAAGGTGGAGGTGAAGGAGAAGTTGAAGGAGCAGGGACCTGGACAGATGAAGGTGGAGGGGAAGGAGCAGGGACCTGGACAGATGAAGGTGGAGGTGAAGAAGCAAGGGTCTGGACAGATGAAGATGGAGGTAAACGGGGAGCTGAAGGAGCAGGGACCTGGACAGATGAAGGTGGAGGTGAAGGAGAAGTTGAAGGAGCAGGGACCTGGACAGATGAAGATGGAGGTGAAGGAGCAAGGGCCTGGACAGATGAAGGTGGAGGTGAACGGGCAGCTGAAGGGGCAGGGGCCTGGACAGATGAAGGTGGAGGTGAAGGAGAAGTTGAAAGAACAGGAACCTGGATGGATGAAGGTGGAGGTGAAGGAGCAGGTTAAAAAAGATCCACTGAAGCCCAGAACAGTGGTCAGTATGGAGATCAAACCTAAATGCTCTCACGTCAACACGCCACTCATCAACCTGGATCCACTGGGGATGAAGGATGGGTCTCCAGCGTCCGTAGATGAGGTGCAGCCTATGGAGGTCAGGTGAGAATCCACTTCTGGTGATGACAGCCCTACCACCATTAGACTATGCAGAAGCTACTCTCTTTATACTGTAACCTTTTCCTTTGACAGCCCAGTCTCCAAGGAGGAGCTGATCTCCATCCCACGATTTTCACCTGTCAGTGATGCTCATCACAGCAGCATAAGCAGCACCCGAGCTCTAGAGGACCTGCTGGACCTGACAGGCCAGGTGGCCTACCCCAAGCATTCACCCAGCACCAGCCTGGGAGACTGCAACAAGAACCTGATCGAAGGCTTCAGTCCCTGCTCTGACAAGCAGCTGATCCAGAGCCTGAGCTCGCCTGCTGATAAGCTCAATGCGCAGTAAGCAGGCGGTGAGAGCCCCACACGCATGCGACCGGAGCGCTCGTCAGACCCGCGCAGCAGTGCGCTCACCTGTCCTCTTCGTTCGCAGTGGTCCTGCCTTCCCCGCTGCTGCAGTTCCTGGATCTGCCACCAGGCTGCGCGCGAAGCCTCGGAAAGGAGAAACAGACGGATGCTTCCCAGGCCGCTGATGGTCCGGTTCCCCCCTCAGCAAGCTGTTCATGTAGTGGTCATGCAGATACAAGCCTGGGTCCTGCCCCTCCTCCCTCATTCCTGTGAAATACTAGAACAGGCATTTTTGCAAGGTTGTTTTCCAGTTTGAACGGCTGTTTTCCGTGTGGGTGGCGCCTGTGGGGGGTGCGATTGCCGCAGCCCTGGGCACATGCTGGAGAGTGTTTGCCAAACAGCAGCACGCTGACACCCCCTGTCAGGTGCACTTAGCTTCTGTTCACCCAGTCAGTAACATGCAACTTTAAATATAACTTTTCCTGAAGAAAATGCCCTAACAGAAAATGAATTGAGAAGAACATATCAGAAGTTTGCTTCTGCCAGATTCCCTTTAGGATACTGGCACTTTAACTGGCTTGACTGTATTGTAGGGTAAGGTCTGCGGCTTCCCATAAAAATGTTCTACGGAATCAGTACCTACCAGACATAGGTGCCATTCAAGAGGTACCTGATCACCAGGTCTATTAACTTCATAAACTTACCACGGTCAGCTACACTAACTGTACTTCCAGTAGCTGATATTACTAGCACCCCCTTCTGGTGCAGCATGTACACCACATGTACTGTATATACTCAATCCCATGCCTTCCTATTCCTTACGTGGGAAAGGTCATTCCTATCAGCAGTATGAAGTCTGTGGTATTGACATGATGTGTCCGACAGCAGTTACAGGCCTTAGAGCCCTTTTGCGAAACCGAATTATATTCTAGTTACACATCAGGATCCCATGTAAAAGTCAGGCTCCCCATTCATTTGTAGTAATTTAAGCTAGAGTCCGAGGTTGTTCTTTTACTCTTCATGGCACTTTCTGGCTGATCCTTTCTGGCTGATCCTCTCTGGCTTGTTCTCAATGGCAGCCTCATCTGAAATCCACAAGGCTGCTGTGTTTGGCCAGGTTATCCTTACAGTCACTGCTAGGGTAGATGCCGGTAACCACTGGCACCTGATATCTAGGATGAGTGACTTGTTAAAAAGGCAATTTATTGTCTGGTCTGATGAGTCTGTTCACATGGGTCCTCGGCATGAGCTGTGCAGAATGACAATAAAGCTTAAAATCCCAAACCTGGCCTGATCTATGGGGGGGGGGGGCGGACAAATGACTGCTGCTACTTTATCCATGTGATTGACGATCACATTTCCACTCCCTGAGCGCCGCTCTGTGTTAATGGGGCGTTAGGTTTGATCTGGGAAGTCAAAATTTCCACTGGAACACAACTGAACTTATGATGTTTTCGCAAGTGTCACTAAGTAGTGTGTTTCATTTTATGAACAGCTGTATTTTATGAATACTTACATGGCAGCCTGTAAGTATGAATTGGCGTGTCAGATGATGTGTTGGATGTTTTTACCCCAGGGACTGCCTGTACTGGAACGGGGTTGACTCAGGGGTAATACCATTCCTTCCAAGGTAAATGATTAGCTCTCCGACAGAGTTCAAAGGCACTGCGATTTCTTACTGTCACTGCCTGTGTGTCTCGCACTGCGCTTTCCTTACTGTCACTGTCTGTGTGCCTCGCACTGCGCTTTCCTTACTGTCACTGCCTGTGTGCCTCGCACTGCGCTTTCCTTACTGTCACTGCCTGTGTGCCTCGCACTGCGCTTTCCTTAGCCTCGCACTGCGCTTTCCTTACTGTCACTGCCTGTGTGCGTCGTGAAGCTTGCATTACGATGAAACTCCCCTGCTTACTGGGAGTGTCCCTGGCAGAGGAACAGGAAAAACAGGAATGTATGAATCACACAGACACACTGTGCGCAACGAGGTTTCACATTACTCACAAGACAGTTTTAATAAATAAAAGTCACCATTAAAAAATGTATTTACAATAAATATACATTTTTATATCTCCAAATTTCTCTAAAAAAATATCTGGCTGATCAGTACGGAGGTGAGGAATCAGCTGACAGGCAGTGGCAGTGTTTGTGCAGCACCCTCTGTTATCCAGATCAGCAGCAAGGAGAATGGGCTCAGGGCTCAGAGGGTGCCCCCTGCTGTTCACTCAGAAATTCAAGTCATGACATGGAATAGGTCTGAAAGATGTCTCCACGTTTTCATTTAGGATGACATCATAGCGGCATAGAGGCAGCCTATAAGGAGGGAGAAGAAGAGCACAAAAGAGGGAATTAGGGCTAATTAACACTAGCAACTACAGCAGGCCAGAGGGCTAGGAATATGGTAGCCCTTCTGTGTGAAATCCTTCAGTAACTGCAAACATTCATTAACCAGCCATTTCCACCGCAGTTAACCCTGAAATCTAATGCACTGCATGGCCAGCACGGCCAGGGAAGTGGTGATGGCACCCTTACCTGTCAGGATGTTCCAGGGCACTTAGTCGCAGGAACAGCAAGCGTAGCTTGTAGCGAGGCCCAATCAGGTTTCCTGTACTGAACTGCACTGACATTTTATGGACTGGTTGAATGTCTTTGTCAAACTGGGCTAGTAAATTGGTTGTTTTGTACTGTTGAAACTTGGTGGTTTTGCTGGGAGGATGCACAGAAAGGGAAAGAGGAATTACAGGATGAATAACTGTCATGAGCAGAATTATATGAAACGATAAAAGTTAAGGTTGCTATTACTGTGAACACCGCGGCTAATGCTAAAGCTATCGCTATTGGTAAGGCTGCTATGATTGCAAACGCCACAGCTAATGCTAAAGATATTGTTCCTGCTAATGCTCCTACTACTGATTCTGCTGTTTTGTTGCGTGCTGTGAGCTCACTGGTTGATCTTGGCCTCGGCCTCCTCCCACTTGCCGTGCAGCTTCACAGTGACGGTCGCCCAGCGAGGCTGAGAGTTCCATGTTACCATCTCCAACTTATAGCTTGTTTCTGTTGCAAAGGGAGACACCTTGATATTCATATTTCCATTTACCCGGCAGGACACCAACCTGGAAATTTTTCTTTCAAATCTTTTTTTTTCCAGTTTTCTTTACTCCTTTTCCATTTCTTTGTCTTGCTTTATCATAGAGAGGTAAAATTTTGTAGAAACATCTCTACAAGCACAGCAGTATCAGAAAACGTCATCTGCTGGCTGTTTGTTTTCACTTTTGCTTTTTAAATTTTTATTTGGATTGGGAAGAAACCAGCAATAAACTTAAAATCAATAGGAATTCATATGAAGTCCACACAAAGCTAGTGGATCTGTGCTTCTGAGTTCTGTTCAAAGTCCACTTACTGCAAAATGGCAGCTTGCTGGTGGTAGAAAAGTAGGTCGTTGTCTGATTCAGTTGCAACAGGACGTCCTTCCACTCACTGATGTGATATCCTGGACAGAACAAGCACCAAATACAAGAACCAAGAAAGCCTTAATGGAGAGACACATTAAAGCTGCAGAGAGCAGGACTCACCAAGGACCGGACATCCCTGGGGGAGGAATTTAGAGCAGTCGAGGCACTTTCCATCGAGAAAGTCATTGTACGAAGCGCAGGGGTAGGTGGTGATGTTACACACTGACGTTCTGTTCATTGAGCTGAGGAACAAGTAGACAGATCTCTGGTGGTCACACTGAAGGTAGGATTTCCCTGCGCAAAGGAAAGCAGAACCGGTTAGCTTACTGAGACGCAGGGAAGGAGCACAGTTATGGTCCTGCTTTGGTGCTGAATTTGTGGGGGTTAAGCTCACATTTGTCTCTATCAGTGTTTTAAACAGCTCTGTCACAAAAGAAGAAGTGGTTTTAACATCAAGTTGGTTTCACGAAAAATATTTCTAAATATAGGGAATTGAAATGAATATCTACAGTCGTGCGAAAAAGAGAGTGCACCCTCTTTCAATGTTAAGGTTTTATGTGTCGGGTGAAAAACAAACATCATCTGGTCCTTAGCGGGTCTTAAAATTATGTTAATACAACCTCAGATGAACAACAACACATGACATATTACACCAGGTCATTATTTATTAGATAAAAACTAAGTCAAAATGCAGAAGAAGTGTGTGAAAAATTAAGTGCACCCTTACTGCTTCCATAGGAATTAAGAGGGTAAATAGCGATAGAGTGCTATAGGTCTATCAAATGCATGATTAATTAATTATCAGCAAGTGTGACCAGCTCTGTAAAAAGCAGAAGTTTTGGCAGTTTGCTGGTCTGCAGCATTCAAGTGTGTGTTTACACAATGCTAAGAAGAAACAACATCAGCAATTATCTTAGAGAAGCAATCATCGCTGCCCATCAATCTGGGAAGGGTTATAAAGCCATTTCCAAACAGTTTGAAGTCCATCATTCTACAGTGAGAAAGATTCACAAGTGGAAAACATTCAAGACAGTTGCCAAACTTCCCAGGAGTGGATATCCCAGCAAATTCAGCCCTAGGTCAGACCAAGCAGCGCTCAGAGAATTTCCACAAAACCTCAGACTCTACAGGCCTCAGTTACATGTTAAATGTTAAAGTTCTTGACAGTACAATTAGAAAAAGGCTGAACAAGTATGGCAAGTTTGGAAGGGTTTCCAGGAGAAAGCCTGCTCTCTCTGAAAAGAACATGGTAGCCCGGCTTAGGTTTGCTAAGTTGCACCTGAACAAACCACTAGTAATAGTTTATTGATCCAGAAGGAAATTCCAAAGTCTTATTCCATTGTACCACAAGACTTCTAGAACAATGTCCTTTGGACAGACAGGATCAAAGAGGAGATGTTTGGCCATAATACACATTGCCACATGCATTATGCACAAGCATATCAGCACAAACACCTCATACCAACTGTCAAGCACGGTGGTGGAGGGGTGATGATTTGAGCTTGTTTTGCAGCTACAACACCTGGGCTCCTTTCAGTCATTGAGTTGACCCTGAACTCCTCTGTATATCGAGTTATTGTAGAGTCAAATGTGAGGCCATCTGTCCAACAGCTAAAGCTTGGCTGAAATTGGGTCATGCAACAGTACAATGATCCCAAGCACACCAGCAAATCTACAACAGAATGGCTGAAAGAGAAAAGAATCAAGGTGTTCCATGACCCCAAAGTCCAGACCTCAACCTAATTGAAATGCTGTAGCAGAACCTTAAGAGAGCCGAGCATAAACGAATGCCCACAAACCTCAATGAACTGAGGTGACATTGTAAAGAAGAGTTGGCTAAAATTCCTCCACAACGATGTGAGAGAATGATATCATGCAGAAAGTCATACAGAAAAGTAATTGCAGCTATAGGTGATTGTACAAGCTCTTGAATCCTGTCTTGAATACTTAGTTTCTCCATACATGGCTTCTCCATTTTGTTGAATAAATAATGACACCGTGGAGTCTGTTGTATGTTTTACACCTGAGGTTGAATTTAAATAATTCTATGATCTGCTAAAGACCAGGGCCTGGTTTCCTGAAACCATCTTAATACTACATTGTTTGTAATTTTTATCCTGAAGTTGTCTCTTAACGCTCCGCGTTTCCTGAAGTGTTCCTAGTTAAGTATGTCTTCTGTAAGATATTCTTTCGTAAGGTTAGTCTGAGTCTCCCTGAGCTAGCTGTTGTCAGCTCACACTGTTCATTTAAAGTAAGAGCAACATTGTTAATGTCTGATACATGACCACGATATTTGTAACATTTCGTCCTTGCGCTCTGTCTGGCAAACTGGCCTCAGTAATGCACAGATTCATAATGAAAGATAAGGAACATGGTGCTGATTATGTTTTTATTTATTAATTGGGAAGGAAGGGGGGAGGTTCTGCAGATGTTAGGGTGGACGTGCTCCCCCAATTTCCAACCCCCCTGGAATGCACACACCTCTCTAATGTGCCAAAGTCACCGTACATCAAAAGTTTGATTCATGAGGTTGATAAGAGTCGACACTGCAGGTTCATTTACATGTAAGTCTAATACATTTTCCCCAAAAATCACTCTGGAAAAGTCCTTAGTAGTTAATACTGAAGCACAAAGGACACCGTCTTATGTTTATATAGACAGTAATGCAACTTATCTTTTGACTATTGTGCCATTGCTCATCCCAGTTTCAATGACATGCACACATATTGATGCATGCAGGTGTTTTCTAGAACAAATAAAAATAAAATGGTGATACTGCAAGCTGAGGAGGCAGGTTCTTGCACCCAATCAGTGAAAATCATATTTAAAATTCAGTGATTCTGGTTGTTCAGTTTTGTATTTTATTCTTAGCTTTTCCCCAGTTTTGGTTAATGCATTATTTTGAAGGATTCCTGCGGTATTATATTTATAAAGAACACCATTTTCTCTTATGCTGCAGAGAAGCAGTTGCTGCATGGATGGAATCATCAAATTTTAGCTATCGATGTCAACCAGTCAGATGTTCCCACAACTATTAAGCTCACACTTAAGAAGCTCGGCCTTGAGCAATCTCTTAAGAGATTCAGGAAACATACATAAGAAAACAAATACCTTTTGTAAGACATATCTTTAGATAAGGGGTGGCCAATCTTATCTGCAACGGGCTGGTGTGTATGCGGGTTTTTGCTGCAACTACCTAATTAGATTACTAATTAGAGGACTGATTGGCTGAAGAGTCCTCACACCTGGGTTTGAACAGCTGACCTACAGGTTATCCCAAAGACCTACATACACACCGGCCCTTTGCGGATAAGATTGGCCACCCCTGCTTTAGAGTCTTCGTGAGACGCTGAGTCACCGTTATCAGGAAACCAGACCAGATGATTTTTTAATTTAGGTCCTGATACATAAAACCTTAGAGTTGAAAGAGGGAGTGCTCTCTTTTCACATGACTGTAGCTGGGTCTTATGCCTGGAAAACCAAACAGCTAATATACACTGGAGCAAATGATTGGTTGCATGTTATTCTAGTCCTGCTCAGCATAAACACAGTTGGTTATGATGTCATTCCAGTCCTGCCAAGCATAAACATGTCTCACCTGCAAAGATGGTTTTAGGGCAGCCAGGTTGGTCAGTTCCTCCGTTGGGGTAAAAGTCTATGTGGCCCAAAGGCTTTCTGTAGCCCAGGGCTGGGAACACAGGAACATATACCATGAGGTCCCATTCACAGCCAGCATCCACCCACTACATTGAACACGAATCATTCAAGTGACCCTACCGTCAATGTCTGTGTGCAACACATCTACAAACTGGGCATCATTTGGGTCAAGACGTTCCTCTGATGGCAGCCCATTGAACTGCGGTCCAGCCGGGTCCAGGGCTATAGGAGGAAATTGACATTCATGCAGTCTGAAGACCAGCTATGTGATCAAGGAGAGATGCCTCCACTCAAACCACTTACCAGTAATCCGGCCGATCTGCCCTGTGAAATTGGCTCCCACAAAGCCAGAGATATGGGCCCCCAGGCTGACTCCAATCATGTGAATGGAGCTGAGAGAAGCACCGTGGTCCTGAAGCAGTAGACAGACAGTGAGACCAGCAGCACAGACATGGAGACTAGCAGCACAGGCAATGAGACCATCAGCACAAACAAGGAAGGTAGCAACACTGGCAGTGAGACCAGCTGCACAGGCATGGAGACCAGAGACAGAGACACGAAGACCAGCAGCACAGATGGTGATACCAGTGACACAGACAGTGAGACCAGCAACATAGACACAGACAGTGACACTAACACATCTCCACAACCTTCATGTTCCGGATGAACGCAGTGACGTTTTGTGCAACTTTCTTCGTGTTTTTGACCACCGTGAAATAGTTGATGTTTGTGGCACCACGGTTCCAATCCACCAGGATGATGTTAATGTCCATTTGGGCAGCCAGTAGGTGAGCGGCATCAAGAAGCCAGGCCGGGGGCTCGCCTGAGGGCCGGTAGCCGTGGATGATGAAGGTGGTGGGGCGGCTCATGTTGAGCAGTGGCTGGGAGGTCAGATTTTCATGTTGGAGAAGGTAGCCACAGTTTAGGTTCTGCCGTGTGTGTAGAATGAGCTTCACTTCCAGCTTGGTCCCCCAAATGGAGTCTGCGATGCCGAGGTCTGTGAAGTTCACACACTCCCTGGCCTGCCCTGGAGAATAAGGCCAGTGAGTCAGGACATGTGCCTACATACATTTCCTGCATATGGGAAGAACAGCAGGTACTTCAGACTTTTAACTTCTGGGTGCAAACCCTCGCGTGACTATGACAGTGAGAACACCCTGCCTTACCTTTGCTGAGGGCGAAGGAACCCAGCAGAACCAGCATCCAGAGCAGCATTGCAATGATCAAGAATGACAGCCTGGAAAAAAGAGAGAACCAAGTGGCCATAGCAATATGACACTGTGTGGTGGTGCGTCAGCATGAGTATTATTATGATGATGGGTCATTCAGCCTTTTCTGTAACACGGGAAGGTATGCAGTGAGTCTGTACTGTAATAAAGGAGGTTATACTGTGAGTGTACTACAACACAACAGGTTATACTGCATCTGTGCTGTAACACAAGGCTCTATTGTGGGTCTATGCTATAACACAAGGTAACTGTGAGTCTATACTGTAATATAGGAAGTTATACTGTAAATCTATACTGTAACGGGTTATACATTTAGTCTATGCTGTAACACAGGAGATTATACTGTGAATCTATGCTGTAACAAACGTCTGAAGCTAGAGGTGGAAAGTTACTCATAACTGACCCAACCCACACTAAAAAAAACAAATAAATGAAAAAGAAACTAAAAAGAATGGAGGTACAAACACAAAATGAATCACTGGACAGAGATGAACATAAAAGATGTTGTTGTTATTATACTGAATCTGTTATCCAGGAATGTCCCTTAACCCTAACCCTCAAATTAACTGCTTAGACAGAAATGAGCTGAATGATTGTCTGTCAGTGCCGACTCCTCCGCAATACCAGTGTGTGCGTGATTGTGGGCAGTAGCTTCCAGTTAGACATGAGAAAGCTTAACTTTCAAAACCATCACCTCCCCCACAAACGCTCGGATAAGCTCTTGCATTTCACCCACTCTGTTTCCCGGAAAGCGCCGGGGCAAAGTGTGTCCACTTCACAGCCACAAACTGTCCTCGGGGCAGTAGTGCTGGTTTTTGTCAGATGGGAAACCCCACCGAGTGACTGCTAGACCCAACGACACCAACGGCTCCCCCAAATATCTAGCTTAAGAAAAATGAAGAATGTGGTCCAACAAGTTTGCAGCAACACTGGTGTATTTATTTAGTCAAGTGATTCCAAGGCCTGCATGAGCATTAAGTCACCTACACACAGAATGACTATCGGCTTTCCAAACCTGTTCCACAGGTTAATTGGGACATATCGTGCAGCAAAACAGTGCTATAGCAAACATATCATTTACCAAACAGTATTCCATGTCATCCTCATTTCCTGATCCAAACTTTCATTAATCTTCCTTGTGGTGGCGAGAATAATCAAATCAGTGTTGTTTTTTCCTGCAACTCAAATTCCGCCCGGCCCAGGAAACCTGATCTACCCAGCCTTTTTCCACACAACTCTCACCCACATCCAAAGTCCTGCCGGAGTTTCACTCCTGCAGCAAAGTGATCCTGCCCCCGTTGCTTACAACACACAAACAGCTCTGGTGGGAGGGGGAGGGGGAAGGCAGAGTCTTACCTGTAAGAAAAAGGTAAGCAGCTCCTGTGCTGACTCTTCTCAGGATGGCTCTCATACATCTACACCTCTGCGTCTTATGTCTACAAGCCATAGCCGGAAGTGGGAGTGGCTGGAGAGCCCGCCCCTCTCTGTTGCTGCTGTCAGCCACTGGCCACGCCTCCTGTGCCAGACCACGCCTCTTCCCCAAGGGCCACTGGTGTCAGATTCAGTAAAGAATTCTTTCCCGCCCTGTGAGCCTCATGATCTGGACCAGAGGTTGGAAACCCACGACTCTAGAGCCACATGGGGTTCTTTGACTGCCTCAATGCTGCTCTGAGAGAATAAAGAATAAGTTGTACTTCAAAAAAGTAACTCTTACAGCCGATGTCTCAAATACAGTTAATACAGTGTTCATTGTAAGTGCTAGGGACACAGAGAGCAGTTTTCTGGATGATTATCCTGCACTAACAGACTGTCAGTAAGATCAGTGCAAAGAAAATGAAAAAAACAATTCTAATGATGAAAGAATCTTGCAGCTCACAATTTCCAGATATATATTTTTTTAAGATTTATGGGCTCTTGTGTACGTTATGCAAAATAAAACATGCTGTGCCTCCATCATCCCCTAATGACACCCCCCCCCCCCCAATACTTGCACC
>JAODUD010000048.1:6820531-6844808 GCA_026784285.1 Stomatorhinus walkeri | reverse complement strand
AATCCGGTAACAGCCTGGGGAATCAGGTAACAACCACAGGAATCAATCAGGTAACAGCCTGGGGAATCAGGTAACAATGACAGGAATCAATCAGGTAACAGCCTGGAGAATCAGGTAACAATGACAGGAATCAATCAGGTAACAGCCTGGAGAATCAGGTAACAACGACAGGAATCAATCCAGTAACAGCCTGGGGAATCAGGTAACAACCACAGGAATCAATCCGGTAACAGCCTGGGGAATCAGGTAACAACGACAGGAATCAATCCAGTAACAGCCTGGGGAATCAGGTAACAACCACAGGAATCAATCAGGTAACAGCCTAGGTCCTGATGCACACAAGGTCTTACAATACCTTTTGTCAATGGTCCTTTGCTGTGTGTTACTGATACCAGGGTACTACATTGTCACTCCAAGGAGTCCTGTCCCATGGGAGAAGAACTTCAGAATGCACAGCCTTCCACTGGATCCTGACAGTGAGCCAGCATGTCTAAGCTTCTGGTTAGTGTATTTGGATGGCATGTGTCTGTATTTAATGATGTAATGGAACATGTGTGGTGGATGCTTCATGCTCTATGCATATGATGTCTATATGAATGCGTCCCCTCATGTGCAGGTACCATATGTTTGGAGAGGACGTGCAGGGGCTCAGCGTTCTGCTGTATTGGCCAAATGGCACCACCATGACCTTTGAAAGGGAGGGAAACTATGGAGACGCATGGCACTATGGGCAGGCCACGCTGTATGACACAGCTGAGCTAATGGTCAGAGCTCCCAGAATTCTTAGTAGCTTGGGGTTAGGGGTCAACTGGGAAAGACGGTAAGAGCCTCTGAGGATGCTGGGAAATGCTGTGTCCTGAGCATAAGACTAAAAAAGCCCTGTGACCAAGATTGGCTGATTAATGGCTCCAAAGGTTAGGGTTATGGTTATACAGTATGTTTCACATATTGCATTTTTATGATACCATTCTTCAGTCCTTCAGGTCAAAGTACTGTAGCTATAGCACCACATCAGTGTTCTAACTGAATTGTCTTATTGCTTCAGGGGCAGTATTTGCAGTAAAGTTGCGAGTGCCATACTCTAGTAAAAATCCAATAGATATGATCGACAGGGGTGAGTTCGGCATGATTCTGGCTTGTTCTTCAAATGCAGGGGTGTCAAACTCCAGTCTTGGGGGGCTGGAGCCCTATGCATTTTTGTGTTTCCCCTCATGTAACACACCTGATTCAACTCCTTGCACCTCCTTGCGCTAATTACCACACAGCTCTTGAGCTGAATCATTTGTGGTGGAACAAGGAAAGAACTAAGCTACACTGGGCTTTGAGTTTGACCCCTAGCCTCTGCTGTCATACCTTAGCATGACCTGTATGCTCAACTCATGCATTAGTGTGACCTGTAACCCCTGTCATCATAGATTAGTGTGACCTGTCGCCCCTGTCATCATAGATTAGTGTGACCTGTAGCTTGTGCTGTCATACCTGTATGAGATGTTCAGCTCATTTTGTCCCCAAGGTGGTGTTCGAAGCCCAAAAGAGAGGAGGGTTGACAAATGATATTGCCCTTGATGACATCACCTTGAGCAGGGGGCCCTGTGTGGACGGGATCTATCCAGAGCCCACCCGTGTTCCTATCCCAACAACCCCACCCTCTCTGCCGTGTAGGTAGTGACCATATTACCAGACATACCTAGTTTGTGATGAGAAAGACTAACGGGGAGTGGGGTGTGGCTTTGAGCTGCAATATACCCTCTTCATTTTACAGCTGATTGCGGGGGGCCTTTCGATCTTTGGGAGCCAAACTCAACTTTCAGCTCTCCCAACTACCCTAAATCCTACAGCGACAAACTGTCCTGTGAGTACTGGGTTCACGCACATGTGTCTGTGTTCAATTTGTATGTGAAAACATCAGTGATGCTGAGCTGAGTGCTGTGTGTCAGTGGCTTTGCACTGTGAATCTGCGGCATTGCTTTAGGCGTGTGGACACTGCATGCTGAAGAAGGGAAGAACATCCAGCTGCACTTCCTGGACTTTGACATAGAGGCAACATTTGATATGGTGGAGATACGGGATGGAGAGGGAATGGAGTCAACATTGCTGGGTGAGAGAGGGAATACTCTATAGTGCCGGGTTAGAGAGGGAATATTCTACACTGCCAAGTGAGAGCTGGGGGGGTACTCCACACTGCTAAGTGAGAGAGGGAGTACTACAGGGTGAGAGAGGGGGTATTCTACAGTGTCGGGTGAAGGAGGGAGTACTTGACACTGCTAGGTGAGAGAGGGGGTACTCTACAGTGCTGGGTGAGAGAGGGAGTGCTCAACACTACTGGGTGAAGGAGAGAGTACTCAGCATGGCTGGGTGAGAGAGGGAGTACTCTGCAGTGCCGGGTGAGAGAGGGAGTCCTCAACACTACTGGGTGAAGGAGAGAGTACTCAACATGGCTGGGTGAGAGAGGGAGTACTCTGCAGTGCCGGGTGAGAGAGGGAGTGCTCAACACTACTGGGTGAAGGAGAGAGTACTCAACATGGCTGGGTGAGAGAGGGAGTACTCTGTAGTGCCGGGTGAGAGAGGGAGTGCTCAACACTACTGGGTGAAGGAGAGAGTACTCAACATGGCTGGGTGAGAGAGGGAGTACTCTGTAGTGCCGGGTGAGAGAGGGAGTGCTCAACACTACTGGGTAAAGGAGAGAGTACTCAACATGGCTGGGTGAGAGAGGGAATGCTCTGGATTACTAACGCCATGCATGACTGAGGGGCTGCTGTCTACTTTCATGTCAGGCATCTTCACTGGCAGCAGTGCTTCATTTGTGGACCTTTTCTCTACAACCAATCATATGACAGTGCTCTTTCTCACGGACAAATCCGGATATGGTCGAGGCTTCCAGGCCAACTTCACTTCTGGCTTTGGGTTGGGTCTTCCTGGTAAGGCTTCAACTGATGAGGAGATGAGAAAAGAGGTGGTTTGGTATGATAGCAAAGAACATTTTAATTTAATTTTAATTTAATACATGCTGTGTATTCTTCTGCCACAGGTGCTATATTTTAAGAACATTAAAATATGTTCACCTGCTTCATGCTTTTATATTCTTCTTGGTTTTAATATTAGCTGCACCAGTCTTACCTGGATCATTGTGCTTCATCGGCAGACCCATGTGTAAATGGATACTTCCAGTGCAGTTCAGGGTCTTGTGTCTCCAACATCAGTGTGTGTGATGGCCAGCCAGATTGCCCTGATGCCTCAGATGAGGCTGAATGTGGTGAGTAGATAGGACTAACTTTTCTGCAAACCGAGTCAGAGACTTTCCCACAGTGCACCATTTTACCCAAACTGAATCAGTGACTGTCCCACAGTGCACCACTTTACCCAAACTGAATCAGTGACTGTCCCACAGTGCACCTCCTTCGGGTGAATGGAAACAGCAGTGGACTGCTGCAGCTTCAAGTCCAGGGTTCCTGGTACATGGTATGCAGTAGATACTGGAACCCCAAACTTTCCAGCTTTATCTGTAGCTATCTGGGCTCCCGGTAAGTAGCTCATTGCGCCAGGATGTGCGTCTGTCTGTCTGTGTGTGTTTTTGTGTTTGGAGTCTGGATTTTTGTTAGTTCTGCATCTCAGCTCTCAGTAATGTTAGGCTTGGGGTTTGCATGCTGAGACATTGCAGTGCTGACACTGCTGGGGACATTACTGCTCTTTTCACACTCCTCTCTGCTCATTCTGTTGCCATTCTTTGCTGACGTCCAGGGCTCTTTCCAGACAGTGCATATATATCTGTGTTCTTCTGTATTTCTGTGGGTATGCTGGTGCCGCAGAAATGGAAATGCCTCGATGTTGCTTGTACCTGAGGGAAACTCCACCTCATTCATCACGCTATATGAGACGCAGAATGGAACTTTGGACCTTATCCCCAGGTAAGCGTGAAGTCCAATCACAGCACAGCGCCCCAAAATGGCAACCACTCATGGAACAACATTTTCACACAAGTAACCAAAAATCAACTAATCACAGACCTGCATCATTACTATACAACATCACCATTACACGTATCAGTAGCAACTGAAACAGCTTTTTTTCATTATGTTTTCAGTGATTCTTGTACTGAGCAGAAGGTCATATCTTTGGAGTGTGACAACAGCCGTGAGTATAAAATACAAATCCTGACCATCTGAAAACATTCGAACACAGAAACAAATAGAAACTCATAACAAAGGCACCATTAACTACATCCTCTCCAGTTGTTCTCTTGTGTTATAGCTTGTGGCACACAGATGGTCTCCTTAAAGGCGGGAGGCAGAGCGATGTCAGAGAGATGGGAAGAGAAGACCGTCAGAATAGTGGGCGGCACAGATGCCCTCGTGGGGGCGTGGCCGTGGGCAGGGTCACTGCACTGGAGAGGGCGACATGCATGTGGGGCATCTTTGATTGGAGGGGAGTGGCTACTTACTGCTGCCCACTGTGTCTATGGGTGAGCCTGGCTCCTGCTCCTGTTCCTGGCTCATGTTCCTGTTCCTGGCTCCAGTTCCTGGGTCTTACTCTTGTGCTTCCTGTGTGCTTCAGCATCTAACCCCCTGTACCCTGGCTGTAACCCTGTAGGAAGCACCTCCATCTCTCCAGTTGGACAGTCTACCTGGGTGTTCACTCACAGTCCGATATTAGCTCCCCGACTGTGCAAGAACGTCAGATAGACCGCATTGTTTTCAACAAGCATTACAACAAGCGCACCAAGGACAGCGACATAGCCATGATACATCTGGACACGCAGGTGAACTTCACAGGTATGCAGACCATTCTGTGTGGATTATTTACAGGCAGTTCCACCTACCTTGCACAATGTACTGCTATGTGCATCAAAACCAGAGGTAGATAGTTCAGGTCCAGAGAGTAAAAATTCAGATAAAGGCTTTGTTTTCACCAACCAGTTGAGCACTCTGTGACTGTGATTCTTGATGCTCATCTCGCTTTAGATTTATACTTGAACCTGAAGTTATACCTAAATTCATCCTGGGCAGGACTATGATTAAACCTTGAGCTTTGAAGGGAGGCTTGGGTAGGGAGGGGGGGTTATCCCCCATGATGAACTTTGCCTGCTGACAAACCTGGACTGTACTTAACTCTGACTTCACAAATAACTTACTAATGCAACGTGTGCTCTATTTTGAAGCTTCACACTATGTGTCCTTCGCAGACTTCATCCAGCCCATTTGCCTGCCAGATCGGGAACAGCAGTTTGAGGAAGGGAGGAAGTGCATCATCGCTGGCTGGGGAAGGGAGAGTGAGCAAGGCAAGTCTCCTTTAAGAACATGATCACAGAGCAGCTAATTAGACCTATCAAATAACAGGAAACAGCAAGTACCAAAGCACTGACCAATCAAGAAAGTATGTATAGTGAATAACATTGCACTTAATCAGTTGTATTATGTTACCATATTTCCTGTAATAAACAAACACGTTTCATCAAAGCCAGGGCAAGAGCTGAGAAAAAGATCAGGAAAAAAAATAACAAAACTAACACAAAATTGAACAAAAAATGTACATCCATCACACAAATTGATTGTGTATTGTGTGTTACATGCAATGAAATAGAAAGATTTAAAAACATTTTATCTAGTTGTGTGTTATTTAATCTTAAAACTGTTACAATAATAAGATGTTTTGCTACCTATTTGGGGAAAATGGCTAAAAATAATTAAATCAGAGCACTATATGACATAATTTTAATACATCTAAAAAGACAAAGTGATGTGAATTGCTCTATACGAACAAACAATCACTGAAAATCATTGTATTTCTTCCCAAACAGTTTGTGAGAATTACCCAGCTAATCACCCAAAGACATGTATTGCAGTAATGTAGCTCAAATCGCTGATCTCTGTAGGGGTTAGATTATTCAAACAGGATTGTCTCCATGTCCAGGCCCTGTGGCTGATGCACTACAGCAGGCTAGCGTGCCTCTGGTGGGGCAGACTGAGTGCCAGATATTATTACCTGAATACAACATCACGGCCAGGATGGTGTGTGCGGGGTTTCCACAGGGGGGCACTGACTCATGTCAGGTGAGTGCCGTGCCCCCACACTTTTATTATTGGAGTAAAAATCCATATGAGTCACACAGCTGGACATTATATAGGGATTCCAGGTTAAAGGTCTTCCTGAATGAAAAAACGTCTACGCAGTGCAATGGCAGACTGAGGCTATGTGAAAGCAGGGCATCTGTTTGGTGACTGCTGTCCCACTGTGCTTCAGGGTGACTCCGGGGGCCCCCTCATGTGTCACAGTGGACACAGCTGGATCCTGGCAGGGGTGACCTCGTTTGGCATAGGCTGTGGACAGTCCGAGAGGCCCGGTGTGTATACCCTAGTCTCACCATTTGCTGACTGGGTGGCAGAGACCCGGCGATCTGGGATGAAAGAAAATACATTTCTGTAATATAACCTAAGTCTGTTGCTCCCATAACTGTAAGCTGTCCCTAACATGAATTTCCCCCTAGAATCAATAATATTATATGAATATTAATGATCTGAACCTGATATTTTCTCCCCTGTTCCTGCTTTGTGCACCATTTTGTATAAATGATGTAGTACTGGATTGCCACAAACTCGTGTAAAACGCCTTGGGGCAAGTGTGTTGTGAAAGGTGCTATATAAAAATAAACTGAAAATACACTGAAATCTGACTTTTACTATTCTAACACTGGGCCACAGATAAACTGAGGAAAATATCCAATATGTTTATTTCATTAAATGGTGATTTTAATTACACTGAGGACATTTTATACATCTCTGCATAAAATGTGATGGACATGACATACCTACAGCCATTTATCTCTGGATATATTAGGAGGACAAATGCAGAGAAAAGTTCTTTAACAGTATGTTATGCACAGAAAGGTGCAGGTTGTGAACACAAGGCATGGGTGAGTATTTCAGTCCCACTGGGGTAAAAGGAGACAGATCTCTGAAGACCTGGTAGGTTAAGCAGAAGCTGGTCTTTCACCACCACCTTTCTGCCCTTTTCTGTCTGCAGAAATTTAGTATTTCCCTATTTATGAATTTACTACATGTACTGTTGCTTATTTTGATGTAAACATTTAAAAATTAGCCATATAAGTAAAATTGCCTTTAATCTTCACTCCAGCGAGTATATTTCATGGAATATGATATATTCCATTAAAATTGCATCGAAAAACTTATTATTATCATTATTTATAAACGCACACTGTTTGCACGTCTCTCTGGCCTCCTATGTGCGTATCTGCACGTCTCTGCGCTCCTGTATTGACTGTCTGTGGGTCTCTTGCGCTCCTATGTGCTTGTCTGCGCATCTTCTTCCACTCCGGTGTGCCTGCCGTCTGTTTGCATGCGGAACCTAAACACTCGTTTCCGGTTGCAGCCGGGCCCTTTCTCATGGTACTCACATCAACCTGCATTCCGGACTAAATAGCGGTCCAAATTTCAGAAAAGTTACCACACATCAAGGCTGTCAATAAATATAAACAAAATAACCGTGACATCTACTTTTAAAAGTGCCTGGTCCTTTTGCGAGTTAGCATGGACCAGCATGCCGACAGGCTGCGCTTGAAGGCGTTTCTCTACCTCCTGAGCCTCTTCTGCTCTTCCTGCAAGGCTGTAGAGCTCAGTCCCGATCGATGCACCGTGTGGGGCTCCGGGCTGGACCCAAACGTTGTGCTTCCCGTCCGGTACTTCTACATTCAAGCCGCCGACGAGGCTGGCCAAAATCTGACCTATTCTCCAGGTGAGCGCTGTAGAACTGTTGGCAAAAAGCCAATTTCCAACAATGTAAAATAAGTACCGAGATAAGTGTTTCAAAATCAAGCAAATTGATAGAATGAAGAAAAACCATGACATTTTACTTTTGCCGTGTTCCGAATACATATACTTATCTATGTTCGAAGGACATTTCTGTAACATTATGGGTGATGCTGCTGTTTTGAAGGAGTGTGTTCCTTAACTGCATTGGAACCGAAAACAACAAATTCCCTAAGCGGGAGGTTAAATGATCTGTTTAGGTGAAGAACTGTATGAATATACCTTCACCCAACCCTCTAAATTAGACAGTCCAGTTTGGATCTTTCAGGAAATAGTTGAACAGCAAAACAGCTTCTGATTTCTCAGTACTACTTAGCTGAAGTTTTTTTTTGCATGAATTTCCCACAAACAGAGTAACAGTACTCCTAACCTTGTTTCAAGAAAACACAGACTGCACACAGGTTATCTGTGTATTTTCCACACAAAGTCACACAGTATATACATATTAACATTACGATCCAGGGAAAGACTCCTTCCAGGTACGCATCACCGCGCTGACCCCAGGGAAGCACATCCGCATCCACGTCCCTCGGCCCCTGGACCGTGGGGACGGCTCCTTCCTCATGTTGTACCGGCTGTATGAGAGCGCCACCACTGGTCTGAAGGTGGAGGTGCTGCACAGGGATCAGCCGGTGGGCAGGTCCCCTTACATCCTTCCAGGTAACATGTAGTCCTCATCAGCCCTGGGGGGGGACATTCCTCTGGCAGAGCACTCCCACAGAGCGCTGGAGATGATCAGGGCTATAGATAATGGGTGTAAAAATGTGTCCGGACACCGGCCTTTCAATACTTATATGGGTCTTGGCTTATGCCTACAATTTGATAAGCAGATTAGTAGTGCGCCTCTAATACAGTCTGTTTTTTTAAAAAGTTGGGACGTTGTGTAAAATGTAAATAAAAACAGAAAGCATTTACAAACCATATAAACCCATATTTAATTGAAAATAGAACAAAGACAACATATCAAATGTTATTGTTTTATGACAAATATATGCTCAGTAAGAATTTGATGCTAGCAACACGTTGCAAAAAAGTTGTGGAGGGGGCACGTTTATCCCCATGCTGCATCACCTCTTCTTTTAAAAACCCTCTGTAAATGGGAGACCATTGGCTGGAGTTTTGTAAGTGAAATGTTGTCCCATTATTGCCTGATATAGGATTTCAGCTGCTCAGCAGTTGTGGGTCTCCTTTGTTGTATATGTCATCTCGTGATGTTTTCACTGGCCGACAGGGTCGAGCCCCTGGACTCTTCAGCTGCGGAGCCATGCTGCTGTACTATGCACAGATTGCAGTTTGGCACCGTCTTGCTGAAATACACAAGGCCTTCTCTGAAAGAGATGTTTTCTGGATGGCAGCATATGTTGCTCTAAAACCTGTATATATCATTCAGCATTAATGGTGCCTCCCCAGATGTGCAAGCTACCCCAGCCATGGGCACTAATGCACACCCAAACTATCATGGATGCTGGGCTTTGAACTGTCCACTGATAACAAGCTGGATGGTCCCTCTCCTCTTTAGCTTGGAGGACACGGCGTCCATGATTTCCAAAATGAATCTGAAATCTGTATTTGTCAGACCAGAGGACCGTTTTTCATTTTGGGGCTTGAATGAGCTTGAGCGCAGAGAAGCCAGCGGCGCTTCTGGGCCATGTTTGGATATGGTTCCTTCTTTGCAGGGTAGATGTTCATCCTGCATTTGCGGATGCAGCAACTGAGTCCACAGACAGTGGTTTATGGAAGTGTTCCAGAGCCCCTGCAGTGATTTCCACTACAGAATCATGTCTGTTTGAATGCAGGTGGCCAAAGATCATGGCTATCCAGTATTGGTTTTCAGCTTTGTCCCTTGCGTACAGAGATTTCTCCGGATTCTCTGAATGATATTATGTACTGTAAATGATGAAATTCCCAAATTCTTTGCAGTATTACATTGAGGAACATTATTCTTAAAATGTTGCACTATTTGCCCACACAGTCTTTCACAGTGGTGAACCTCTCCCTATCAGTTTTTATTGCAACAATGAAGTTACAACCAAGGCTGGACACTGCAGAAGTCTGTCTAATGCCGTGTCACATACATCTTTTATACACATTCTCTTCTTATTAGATACTTTGTCACAGGGAAGCCTCACAGCACTATCTCTTCCTTTCCCAAGCCCCCCCCCCCCTATTTTCTTTCCCAGGTTGGCCCTAGTATTTCACGTCTCTGTGATATTTTAAAAGAGCCTCTACCATTATCTTGACCGATCATTTTGTTAGTAGGCTCTTGAAGATTCATAATTACAGTATAACTGTCCCGGACCAAGGTGTCCGCCCATGATTTCCAACACAAGCCTAAGTAGCTTCCTCCCATGGCAACGTGTTGTATTGTACCCTGCTTTTACTAATAATACAAAGTTGGCACCAAGTTGGGCCAATGGCGTGAGCTAATAGTGTGGCCCAATGGCGTGAGCTAGTAGTGTGGGCCAATGGCGTGAGCTAGTAGTGTGGGCCAATGGCGTGAGCTAGGAGCATGGGCCAATGGCGTGGCCTGGTACAAAGCCCCAAAACATGCTTGTCTGGTTACTTTGGTATGATGCAGCAGCATCTGGAAACTCTTAAAAAGGCTACATTGATTTAATGTTATTTTCCAAGGTTACATTCACTATGGGTTACATCATATTAGCATTGTACCAAAGATTACATTTTGTAAGTGTTATGTAGTTTCATATTCCATATAATAATCCGCAGTTTTTAACATTACACATCTTTTCCAGCTATTTATTGCTGGCATCAGATTCAATTTGATCATATATTCATCATAAAACAATAGCATTTGTCACCTTGAACATTTGATATGTTGTTTTCGTTCAATTTTGAATTAAATGTGAGTTTGTATGATTTGCAAATCATTGCATTCTGGTTTCATATACATTTTACACAGCCTCCCTACATTTTTCAGAAACTGATGTTTATTAGAGGTGTATGGTGATGCCAAAAAGTTAATCTGTATAAATTTAGCATATCTTTATATTTAATAAGTGTGTTAGACTTTAAACTGCTAAAGTACCGCCACACCACTGACATCTTTTTACCTTGTTTATCCACAGTGTCTCTTCTTTTAAAGATGTTGTAGCTGCTGATCTGTCCCTTTCTTCACCGCCACTTCAGTGCTTACCGCTTCCATGATTTACTAAAACGGTAGCATGTGGCTTTGCGCTACCTGAATTTAAACACAATTAAAAATAATTTCATGCTATAGAGCCCGAGTGTCAGTCTCCATTTTAATGTCTGCGGTGTGGATCAGTGCACTTCCCTACCTCTTAGGGCCAGTCTACCATGAGTACTGCGACTGTCCTAAAGCCAACGGCACGGCTTGGCAGTCTGCCATGACCTGCCCATCCCACGAGCCCCAAATCCTCAAAGACTTCAGCTCCTTCCCTTCCATCGACCTACAGCGCCTCCTACAGGAGGTTCCTAGGCGCTTCGCCCAGCGAGGGGGGCTCATTCACTACACTGTGCTCAACAACCAGGTGTATCGCCGCTCCTTGGGCAGGTACACTGACTTCAAGATGTTCTCCGATGAGATATTGCTCTCGCTGGCCAGAAAGGTAAGCCTGCGTCGCGGAGTCTGACTGGAGACATGGTGACGTTCCAGTACGTGTCTGACTTCTTCACCCGGTGCTCGATTACTAGGTCCAGCTCCCAGACGTTGAGTTCTACATCAACGTGGGGGACTGGCCTCTGGAGACTCGGAAGGCGGGCGAAATCCCAGGCCCTGTGCCCATCCTCTCCTGGTGCGGCTCCACGGACACCCGCGACATCGTCCTACCCACCTATGACATCACGCATTCCATGCTGGAGACGCTGAGAGGTGTGTCCAACGACCTTCTGTCTGTGCAGGGGAACACAGGTGAGATATGAGACGGTGTGATGGTCTGTCGCCATGGAAACAGCAACTCTGTCGGGTTCGAATAAGTGGACTTCAGATCCCCTGAGGCTCCCCCTTGTCTACCAGGACCATCCTGGGCCAACAAGACCGATAAGGCTTTTTTCCGTGGGCGGGACAGTCGTGAGGAGCGCCTCCAGCTGGTGGGGCTGTCCCGGAAGCACCCAGAGCTGCTGGACGCCGGCATCACTGCCTTTTTCTTTTTCCGCGAGCGGGAGAAGGACATGGGCAAGGCGTCCCTGGTGGGCTTCTTCCACTTCTTCCAGGTAGGCAGGGTCTGTCGGCGCCGCGCCCAACCCGTGGACTGCTCTGAGAGTGCTGGGATGCCGCCAGCAGGGCACACAGCGCCCCCTGCAGTCCCCTTTGCCTGCACTCGTTCTTGATGTGGCTGTACTGGCTTTAAAGCTGCCCCAGCTAACAGGGAAAGGTCTCTAAACATTAGCTAACAATGCTTGACACTGCTGAGCTATTTTGATGCCAGGCTACAGTTTCAGCAAAAATTTAAATACAGTGCAGATTGTTTTCATTTTTGGGGCAAGTGGCGAGTGATTTAATTGGAGGTGGGTGAAAATTGACTGGAGTGGGGAGCAGAAATGAGCAGACATTCTTATTGTTGAGCTCTGCTCACATGCTACAGTTCCGCTACACACCCTCCCACCCCCCACCCCCCGATTTGACAATTACTGCATTAATGGAACATTGTTTTTATGTTTTACATTTTAACAAAGGTTCTGTCCATGTTGCATTATAACTTGGACATTTTGTAACATAATGTTGAAAAACATTGTCTTGTAATAAAAGTCAGTGCAACATGTTCACACTGCAAACACACTATCCTGATTTGATCCCGTGACCTTAGAGGTGCAAAGCAGCAGCTCAGCACTGTTGTATTAAGCCCTCTCTTGGTTACTATATAATTGTTCTTAGTTGTAGTGATGGGATAATATTCTGGGAATGTTAAGAAAACTGGACACTTTGAAAGCTTACGTATGTAAAATCAGCCAGGCTCCTTGGGATCCTCTGCTAGTGTGAATTACGTCTCTCTACCCCTTTCTGGCCGTACTGCCTTCCTCCGCCAGTTCAAGTACCAGGTGAACGTGGACGGTACCGTGGCAGCGTACAGGTTCCCCTACCTTATGCTGGGGGACAGTCTTGTGCTGAAGCAGGACTCGCCGTACTATGAGCATTTCTACAGTCACCTGAGGCCAGGGACGCACTACCTGCCTGTGCTGAGAAACCTCTCTGACCTCATAGAGAAGATACGCTGGGCCAAGGTGAGAGGCCAGGGAAGTGCCAGATGACGATTTGCCAGTCAATACAAAGTAACATAATCCAGTTAAACAGAGTTCCCTTCAACTGCTTGCTAGAGTGGGATCATTTTAATGTTCTGTGCCTCCGGCCGCTGTGGCCGTCTTGCGTTTTAATGCTGACTTGTAATTGCAGCGCTGTGGTAACTGCAGCTTCTGCAGTGTTGCGTTTTACAGAAAGTGTTTAAAAGCAGGACACTCTGTTTGTTGTCTCTTTTATGCACAGGAGAATGATTTTGAAGCACAGGTCATAGCCAAGAATGGGCAGATACTGTCCAGAGAACTGCTGCAACCCAACAGACTGTACTGTTACTACTACAGCGTGTTACAGGTACACTTCTGCTGCTGCTAATACTGCAGTGTGCTCCTGACACTCCACTGTTAATTTTGTGCTCCAGTGCACTATGGGTAGAGTGCAGTGTATTACACTGTTCTCTGCGTACCGCTACAGCATGTACTTCTTTACCCCATGCATACTGTCGTCACACTTTCTCTGTTTTGGACTGATGTCTGCTCACCTGTGCAGTACTTTCCTTGCTGCTGTATGTACAAGAATGTCCACCTGGGATCAAGAAAACTAACCTAACCTAACCAATGTAACCTGATCTCATCCAATCTAATCCTAATCCTAATCCAATCCAATCCAGTCCAGTTTCACTCTCCACACTACTGCCAGCTGCTCAGGGGTTAGTGACACTAGTGAAGTCGCCTGTACTCCATGTCTTCCTCATGTAGATGTACGCCCAAAGGCAGCACGGTCGGCCTACTGTGCACCCTGACATGGACCCGGTACCCCAGCACTCAGATCACAGTGCTCACTGTGAATGCCAGCAGGAGATGGCGTCTCAAGAGAAGGACGAGCTCTGATCCGAGGCTTTGGCGATCTGTGCATGTGCGTCGGCAGGCTGGGCCTCTGGCCGCGTGATGTAGCTGTGCTCTGCCGTGAGCCTTGAATAAATCCGACGCGCTGAAGACCAATCGGTGAATTACCTGCCTCCAGCCCTCATCCAGGCTAATTGTCAATGTTTACAGCCGCCATTCTTGATACAGCAATCTGCAGAACAGTTCCATTGCTTTATAAATGTCATTGTTTACGGTCCTGGATGCTTGGAGCTTAACTTTGGTACAAAACTTGTTTATCTTAATGTATTTTTATAATTCTGAAGAATTGCCAGTTTTGTATTTTGTATATTTATTATAACATAAGCATAAAAATAAAGTTTGGCTACTTCTTGTTCATTATGAGTGAGGTCACCCTCCCTCTGCCACCCCCATTGTGTGATCCGTTCATTTTTCAGTTCTAGGTCTTACTTTTGTTTTGATTCACTTCCTCATTCCATGATCCACTATCTCCCTGACCTGTATTAGTGGCACGTTTGCACCAAGTGATGCAGACCAAATTCACTATCTGTACTGTTAGTTACAGCGCAAGTTGAGTTTCTGAACCTACTTTTACAAATTTAATATTAACTAAAATTAACTCCACGGTTATAATATTCGTAATGACAAACGTCTACAACAGTTTCTGTAAAAGAGGGGGCACCCGGATTTGAACCGGGGACCTCTTGATCTGCAGTCAAATGCTCTACCACTGAGCTATACCCCCAACTACGCAACACTAGAGCGAAAAAAAAGCATTTACTCATTAGCTAAGTTGTAATATGTAAAAAAAAAATGTCTATCAATGTAATATTGTGATATTACAAATGCCGATTTATTCACAATTTATTTCTTTAGTTTACAATATACAGTAAATCGACCACTACTTCACAGACATACCACTTAATGAAATTCCGGGAGTTTCCCGCAAACGGGCAGTAGCTTCCTGACACCCGCGAATTATATGCAATGTTCTGGAAATTTGTCCACAGTGAATTAAAATGGCGATAAAGTTATTCCGCTATTCAGCAGAAGAAGTTGAAGAACAGACAAATGTTACTGCCGCACAATCCCCCTTCCCATGGTCGACAAACTGCACAGCCAGCAATCCCCGGCCCCCGGTTCTCCCTCATCCACCTCGCAGAAACCAATTTGCCTAAGGTGGGATATCTGCTTTTATATATTTAATATTAAATACAGTTCATCAGCCTTACAAGAGTACGTAACGCAAACTATATCTACTCTAGGACAAAGGCGATTTTACCGGACTCACAATTGCACCCCCTACTGGTTAGATGAAAAAGCTATTTAAACACATTAACCTCAACAAAATTAATAGTATAAAGTTATATTAGAAAATGTGGCTTGTGTTAGTCATACTAGTGTGTAATTTATTGCAAATGTTATAATTTACTGAGGCATTTATACATACATAGATACAGATTTACATGTGTATCTGTTTGGCATAGGTTGTTATAAATGACTGACTGGACCGTCGATCACCTTGCACCCCCTAGGAGAAAAGCCGAGTTTCCGATGTTGCAGTCAAGACCACCTAAACCGAGACCAAGACACTGCCGAGAATTGAGGGTACCAAGACCAAGTCCAAGACACACTAAGGCGAGACCAAGACGAAGACTGGTCGAGACCAAGACTGAAAACAGACTAGAATCGACATCACATTACTAGGATCAACTGTAGAGAAAATAGGCATTGCAGTAAAGTGTCATTACTCGTTATATTAAATTCATGTTATCTTTTCAATTATATTGTCCATATGTCTCTCACTTAAAATCTCCCAGATTTGTCATAGTTACAAGGCCTGATGGAAAATAATATTCTCAGCAATCCTCTCCTATAACCATTTTATCAGACCTCGTAAAGGGAAAGAGATGGGATGTACCAGAAAGATGTTCATATTAAGTCTCTTATACCAGGGCCAGAGACCTCGGGTAACCTATGAATACGGCTATGTAATGATCATTTACTTTGAATTGAAAAGAATGAGCCTCCAGATTGACTTGCACATCCAAGACCATGCTTTCTAATAAATGTAAAATACCTAATTTATTTGAATTATAGCTATAGACTTCATGGACATTTTCGGACATTTCTTTCCAGACTTTGCTAAGATGCGATGTGTATGATGTATGTGGACTGTGAAGCACTGGCAGTGTGCGTTGAGAAAATAGATGCATCTGACTGGTTGCATTTGAATTGAGGCGCATAATAAATAATGATACTGTGCTGTGAGGATGTGTGGTTTTCTCTTTTTTTCCCCATCCCATCGAGACTGCTTGGTCCGAGACCAAGACAAGACCGAGACAAGACCAAGACCACCAAAAATTGTTCTCAAGAACTACAGCACTAGTTTCCGATATTTTAGGGCAATAGTTAATGTTAACTAATTATTACGTATACAGTGGTACCTCAATTCACAAACTTATTAGAATTCGAATTTCTTCAAAGTTGAACCAACCAGTTCGAAAAAATAGAATAGAACTTTCTAAAAATTTCAGAAGACAAGCCGTGAATGTAGACCTAAGATAAATGAGTCACGCGACACGTCTCTCAGCAGAAACAAAGGGTAACGCTTCAGTCTCAGCCTCGCTATCGCTGTGATAGCATCATACATGTTTACAGTAGCTGCATGAATACATATATTTAGACAATAAAAATACATTTAGACAATGATAGTAACAGTCATTAATATTATATAATAAAATGCATTTAAAAATAAAGATTTATTATTAATTATTTTAATATAAATAATAAACCATTAATACATTTAATTATGATAATACTGTCGTGCCGAGCAGGGACGGAACGGAGACAAAGGCACAGACATCAGGGTATTGGGGAATACGGGGTTTAATTACAGGTAAGGCAGGCAAAACACAGATGGATAATACAATGACCGGACTGGGGAAACAATCTGAAACACTGACTAAATACAGAGGACTAATGACAACAACCAGAAACAGCTGATCACACGGTGATTCCACACTGGGTTAACGAGGGGGCGTGGTACACGGAAGGAGCAGTCGATCGGGGCAGGACACATTCTTTTTTTTTTTTAAACTTTACATTGTTTGGATACATTTATTTTCTTACTTTACAAATGACTGTTTTGATAAATGTGCTTAGATATGTTTAGTATAGTATATGCTCTTCTTGTTTTATCCTGTTCATTTTGTGTTTAAATGCTAAAAAAACATATTTATGCATAATCTTTTGTGGCTGGAAACCAATTAATTAGCTTTCCATTATTTCTTATGGGGCGTGAACTCTAACCTACGTGTTGAATTTTACATGTGCTTGCACGTGTTCCAAGGAAAAATGAAATGCTTTTATGTTAAGATTTGTAAAAAGGATCTGATTCTAGGGATAGTGTAAAATATACTAAAACAAACCGTTAACTTATAAACGACCCCATGATGTTGCATTTGAGTTTGTACTTTTTGTCACAACTGAGATTCCGTAGATCTATAGACAAAGTGAAGCGGTAAGCCAGGTGGCTTTAGAGTGTGGTGATAAGTTAATGTTCTGTCAGATCAACATTCAGTTTTTCTTTAAAGTATAGTTTCTTGTCAAGTGATACTGTCTTTAGCAAGGTTTAGACCTGACTCTGCGTGATCATTTTCATTTTGCCGCATCCTACCTCAGAGCACCATGCTATCTATGGCTTGTAAAAAAGCAATAGGTGAACGAAACCTTGAATTTTGCACCTAGAAATAAGGAATGTTTGAAACAGAAATGTTTGTATAAGAAATATAATTCAAGAACAGTCACTCGAGTTCAATGACAATATTGGTCCAAAATGCACATTAACTGTGAAATATTAGCTGTACAGAAGTAAACAGACATATGTAACTGTCATGTCTACCTCCTCACCTTCTCTGAAAAGCTCAGCAGTGTTTGGCATATTTACAGGCAGGTAAAACCAAATCAAACAAATAAAATGAGGATATCTTTCTGTTTCTGGAGTATTTGCAATCAATCCGAGGATAAAAGACGTACAATGAAAGTCCATCAAGGGAAATGCAGGCGACATGTAGAAAGAAGGTCAGTGATCCAGACTAAAAGCTTCACTTATACACGACATCACATAATCAGAACCAGAAAAAAAGAGTGGAATGTAAAAAGAGACCAATTAGAGGATATTATTATTCTGGCTTGATTCATAAGTCCAATTTTTCTTCTTGAAAGTAATCAGCTTTGTCCAGGTGGTCCTCGAATTTTATATATTGCTGAAGATCAAAAAAAAGAGACATTAGTAACAAGCTGTACCCACTGCAATCAACAGTAATGCATTGTCATCGGGGGTGCAGTAAGGAGTAAAGTCACGACCCTTGGACAATCTACCAAGAGAGGACCTAAAAGCCTTGAACACTGCATTGGAGGTGGAGCTACAAGCCTTGAACATTTAATTGAGGGTGGAGGTATATGCCTAGAATGTTGCATTGGAAGAAGGCACGTGCAGACGACAAACGCCAGCTGGATGCCACAGTTATTCTTACAACAAAAGCAGCTATACCGAGAAGCCTATGGTTTACAGCACGTGTCATTCGTCAGGCTGGGTGACATTGTATCCTGAAGTATTACACAGCATGATCCATCGCTCCATGCGTCCAGTGACACACCTGTCTGATCCAGCCACAAGCCTGCAGCCGAGAAAATGCCTTGCTGACCATATCCTTCACGGGAGCTTCCTCTTCCTTCTCCAACTCTGCCTTACACAGACGGAACAGGTGGTACTTAAAGTGCTTCAGCTGGTGGTACACCTCAGTACGGTTGGCGCAGACTACGCCTACCCGGAAGTCCTGAGCAGTCCGAAAAAATGTTTACGACAACGTTCAGTGTTTCTGGGGAAAACAGATGCATCTACAGTGTTTAAATGCATCTGCTACCAGACAGCAGTAGAAATGAGTCAATGATGCAGAATAGACAAGAACCATCATTTTGATATTTACAGTAAAGGCAGTTTAAAAAAAATAAATAACCAAAGCTCTCAGTCAGTTAATTACTAAGTCACCTATAAGATACGGACCTACAACCACTGCCTGATGACTGTGTGCGTAACAAAAAACAAACAGGATCTGGTGCTGTGGGTATATGCTGCTGGCCACTACCTGTGTGTCATTAGGCATGAAGGAGTCCTCCTGTAGGGTCTTGTCATCATAGAGCTGACCGGAGAGGCGCACACGGTAGCGGGTGTGCCTGTGGAGCTGACAGGCCTCACAATTTCGGTCATACCGACCTATACTCAGTATTTTCACATTGGGGTAACACTCCACTCTCTCCTGCAGAGGGCACCAAACCACAGACAGGTGTTATGGAATTGACGTTTATCAAATGCACAACAGTACAGTAAATAATGATAGATGCAGGCAAATGAAATGAGTTACCACAGCCTTTCATCACGCTTAGATACCTACAAGCATACAAAGCAGAGTCCCACCCCTTAAAACATTCTTTAGACCAGCAGTTCTCAACCTTTTTTTAATCGAAGGACCCCGTTTCCAAAAAAAGATGTTTCCGCTCCCCCTACACAAGTTATGATATTGTTTCTGTTGTATGTGTTCTACAATGATGCCCGACATTACCACTGTCCATTCATAGAAAAATATTTTAGTTTAGTTACACTGAAAGCAATATTCTTTTGAATATAATTCAAGGTTTCACTCCACTATCTGTGCCAACAATCTTTTTCTATCAGTTTATGACATTGCTCTCAAAACACAGGGTGAACGTTTAAGAACAAAACAATCTACTATCTGGCAAATGGCTCTAAAATCAGAAGCCCGACAGCCATTAGAAATCAGGGCGACCATAGGTTCTCTTTTTCCTGGACTTCTTCTCCGTTTTGTGATCTAAAAATGCCTGAAATATCTATATTTGCTACCCTAATTTTAAGCTATTAGCCTTCAACAAAATACAACAAATATTACCAATTATATATTTTTAACAATCTTTAATATAATTTGAACCAAGTGGCAATGATTCCTCGCCTTTCCCCTCCATCACCCGAGACGCTGCTAACTGAATGGTTCAATTTTAGCTGTGGATTCTGAGTCACGTCATGATGGTGTTTTCAACCAGGACGGAATACTATTGGTTTCTATGGAACATCTTTAATAAAGTCCTAATTTTAACACACAATAAAAGTCAATATAAATGGTACTGCGTCGCCATGTATCTAATTTAGAGAGCCCTAAAGCAATGTCATAATTTTTCTCTACAATTTGCAAATAAATTGTGGACCTCCTCATTCACTCACTGAGGACCCCTAGTGGGCTGCGGCCCCCCAGTTGAGAACCACTGCTTTATTCCCCTATATAAATGTACACGAGTAAGTTTAAATAGTATGTTCCCCACTCGTTCCCTATCAAACCGCCCACGTAAAGACTTAGCCTCCCTTTTTGTGAATCTCTCGTGACGATCCAGCTACACGCCCTGTCATCACTCGGCACTCGTGTACAACACGGGCTTCTTGCCTTGTAGCGCTCGCTCCAGCGGCTCCTCTGCTTCAGGTTCACCAGCCGGGGGGTGACAGTGCGTTGGTCCAGGTGGAGCAGCGAGTTCTTCATCTTGCACGCGTAGCGCTTTGTCCGGACTCCATCTGCGGCATTCAACACATCTGTCATTACGGCAAATACGACTATCCACCAACTACACCTTGGAAATGCAGAAATACCTTGGAAAAACTCCAGCCTTCAAGTGAAGATACAAATGCAAAAGCCTGACATCTCACAACGGCCGCTGCAATGGTCCCCACTTACGTCTAATAAAACACCACCATGCCTCTTGTTCAGACGTTTATGCACACGTTACGTAAAAGACGAAGTTTCTACTCCTGAGCTTATTCATGGTTGGGAAATGTCTGACATGGGCTCTGATTTGTGGGGAATACCTCCCGTTTCACTCCTTAAATAAGTAGATGCTAGAGCAGGGGTGTCAAACTCCAGTCCTGGGGGGCCAGAACCCTGTGTAGCTTAGTTCTTTCCCTGTTCCACCACGAATGATTCAGCTCAAGAGCTGTGTGGTAATTAGCACAAGGAGTTGAATTTGATGTGTTAAATGAGGGGAAACCTAAAAATGTGCAGGACTCTGGTCCCCCAGGACTGGAGGTTTGACACCCCTGTGCTAGAGGATCCATTGCTCTCAAAGTATCCGTGCCCTGGCCTCTGCTGGCCCATCCCCAGATGTGAAGAACTGCTCCCCACTGGGCCCAGTGTCCTTACCATACAGCGACTGGAGGAACGTCTGGTCACCCGCATTTATTAGCAAGGCCTTCACCACCAGCTCAAAATGGTCCTGCTGGGAGCCGAGCGCCACTGGAAGGAAAGCAGACATGAGGGCATGAGCGTGGGCACACGACCAAGGGACCCAGGAATCGCACTTTCTGAAGCACCATGTTCTCCACTGAGCTGATCAACCAGTGACTCACTCTCTGGAAGATGATAGGAGAGGAGGGATCTCTCCTGGCTCTCCCCTTCATCTCCATCTTTCTGCTCCTCATCATCCACTATGAAGTCTTTCAGACTGTCACTCTCTGTCCCTTCCTCACTGCTGTGCAGCAACGTGCAGGTAGCATCTTCATCATCATCATCATCATCATCCTTATCTTTTCCTGAGCCCTAGAATTACACACATTCTAGAATGACACAGAAAAGCATCACGTATGCTTGGAATGTGCCATTTTCCTATTACATATTGCTTTGGACATAAACATCTGCTAAATAAAACATACGTTATAGTATAAAACCAAGTTGTCACAATTGCCAGTGCACTTCAAGCAGTCCACACTTCTGATCTAGTAGTCGTTTTTTTTTCACCAACTCCGGAATTACCTAACCTACGTATCAGAGGTGCCCAAGCGGGATTAATGCTTTATCTCATTGCTGACCAACCGCTTGACCTACAAAATATACCACGGGGGAAACATCTCCCTGGCTGGAACTAAAATATATCATATATATTTTATATATACCCCCCATTTCCGACTTGTTGTTAGCCCGCCCCGTGACTGTTTTCCGTCTGTAATGATTTCTGTAATAAACCAGCGGTCTGTGTATAATGTTCTCATAAAATGCAACACGATAACTGGAATCAGGTCCCTCAGATCGCTTTAGGAACATTACTGTCGCATTTCAAAACATTGCACGACAGGCGGTAGTGTGTCTGTGTCAGTGTGTAGCGTGTTATTGTGCAGTGCGCATGTCGGTACCTCCGTCGTCCTGCGCACTGAGCGGCCGGCCCTCGCCCTCCGCGACAGATCCAAAAGCTTAGCCCGCCTTTCTCTCTTTTTCTCTTTCTCCCTCTCCGGCTGAGCTGCGTCCCCCTCTTCCTCCGCGTCGGATTCGGACAGCGGTGTCTGCAGGTTCAGACGTTTCTTAGGCAGCACCTTCCGGACAGGTCGGCCCACTTCGTCGCTGTCGGAGCTGGTGGAGCTGTCAGCTAGAACAGCGATAGAGGAGCGCTTTCTCCGCGCTCGGGGCGCCGCACACGCCACCGCCTCGTCGCTGCCGCTTCCGGCCGGCTGCTCTTCGTCCCGGTGGTCCCCCGCATCGTCGGAATTGCTATGCACGACGTTGCCGGAGGGGCTATCCGCGGTGTCGGAGGTGCTGTCCGCGGTGTCGGAGGCGCTGTCCGCGGTGTCGGAGGCGCTGTCGTCGGAGTCTTTTTGGTAGCCTAGGAAGCCGACGCGAGTCTTCCTCCGGTCCACACGGGAGCCCCGCTGGAGCCCCGAGCTGCTTCTCCTTCTTGTGTGGTACATCGAGCTACACAGATCCGAGATCAGCCAGGCAGGGCACCCAGATGCGCGGTCAGGACCAGTGCCTCAAGTGGGACAAAACACGGGTGCTGCTGCTCCCCTTGTTATTCAGTACCAGCAGATACGGTACCAGAGAGGTGCCGGTGTTGTAAAAGAGAAAAACAAAGAGGTGTTTATGGAACACATACTACCGACATTTAAGAGCTCGTCTCGTCAAAGTAAAGCCCGGCGACTCGGTGCAGGGAGTCTGCTGTTAAGTTTCGTTTATGCAGTCTCACGTGACTGGTTACGTCAGAGGCGTCCTGGGGCGCCAGCGGCTCCGAATCCTGTCGCTCGCCTCTTGGGTTTCCACGTTACTTTACTGGCGAATCTATATTTGAATGCTCGCATGTGTACTTAACGTTCAGTGGCTGGTGGTGAATAGACACAGTGCAGTTATTAATAAATATGCATAGAAATACATAAAACACAAAATCATCGGTGTGAATTGTCCATTATTTGTATGTGTGTGTATTAGGAGTAAGCGGGGCCACAGGCACGGTGGGCAGTACTAGCAGTACGGGTGCAATAAAAACCAATCGATTAAACGCGGAACCCTTTGGTTGATTTCTACAAACAACATGACTCGGCGACCCAATTTTACAGTATTTCGAAGATTGTAGACTATTTGGCATAATCAGACCGTACTGTCATGCATTCCATTCCATGCAAAATTCTCAGATTGTTATAAGTGTTGCTATGTTCTGAGACCCATTAGGCGTCTCCATATGTTTGTGAGAAAAAGGTTAGTAGCCTCGTAACACCAACAAGTGTTGGGCCGAATTCAGCAGCCATGCCGTGAAATGCACCCCCTGTCGGGAGAGCGCACAGCTCTTTACTTCGATTCGAAGAGGGATCAGAAAAGACGTAATTCCGTCTATCTAAATGTGCAACAGAAACATTAAATTGCATTTGTACATTTAAGAGACGTTTATCACTGTTTCACATCACCAAAGCTGCATTTAATCCATATAAAACTGATAAACTATGCGATGACATGTAGATGATGAGCCCCGTACGAGAACATAGGACATTTATTTGTGTCGTTATTAGTTTAGGCCTACTAGTTTATGAACAAGGAAGTCCTTGGTTTTATTATACGAAGGAGGAAAATTACACAATATGATTTCTTATTCACATTTAGTACTTAAGTTAGAAAATATTCTGGTGCAGTCATCTGAAATACCTAAACAAAAAATATGTTTGTCTTTATACGAAAGTCTGTAGAGGATGTCGGACATGCATCAACTTTTTTATTTCTTTTCGTCATCCCGAGATCACGACCTTTTTTTTCCTCGTAATCTCGACATAACCCAAGTCTTTCCCATGATCTCGCGAAAGGATTTGTATCATACTTCATACTTGACGTGGTAACGTTTATTACTGGGTCATTCCATATCAAATCACATTTTCAGACGTCATCGTCACGGATTTTAACGAAACTTGCCATGCTGATTTGGTCACATGAGTAACTCATGTAACTGAAATTCTGCGTGTCTTGGATCAATATTGAGGGAGATTTAAGCGAACA
>JAODUD010000048.1:6803908-6816474 GCA_026784285.1 Stomatorhinus walkeri | reverse complement strand
CTTATGGGGACCAGGAAACCGGTCCCCATAAGGGAAAAAAAACAGATATTTATCACACTATGGGGACATTGTGTCCCATAAGGATAGGTATACCCCCTCGCAAATACACACACACAAAAACACACACACACACACAAAATAATAATACTAATAACATTTGGGGCAGGGCAAGAATGACATCTGGGGATTATTACCATCCTCCCTACTCGCTTCATAGTATTGGAAGATGACTTGGAACGGGTATACGAGAACACATGTACAGTCAAGTAACCTATACATGTTGGGAAACACCCCAGGATACTTGGTTTGAAGATGGATAAGTCTGTTCTTACTGATCCGACACAGTAGAGATCGTATGAATATGGCATCTAGCCTATTTTATTACATACCCATAAAAGGGAAAGTAATTCTATGTATAAATATCGAGCATTCAATTATGATTCTACACAACTTAAATTGATGTGGCAGTTCAGCAAAATTAGCGGCTTTTGTTTTTATTATAACTTTCTTGATGTTGAAGATTACAGTTGATAATAGGGTTGCAGGCGCCCATTGTTGTCCTGTTCGTGGCCTGTCACTCAGATCTTGCACTAACAAAGTCAATAAATTATCATGGGGGCAGTTAATAACCGCCTATTAACTTCGCTTACGCGAGCGCCTAAAAGGTCCCCTCTTTTGTTATGCTGCTCTGACAGAGCACCAGCCCATTACAACCTCAGCAACCGGAATGGAGAAACAACACATCATAAGCTCTTACGGACTATTTATACTAGTAATTAGAGCATTGGTCACGTTCGTTAAATACTGTGACTTTCTCTGTTTCGCTGAAAGACAATAAGGGCAAGGGGTGGGAGTAAATTGCCTGACGTTTGGAAGCCCAGCAGCGGCCAAATTATTAACTGACTGTTTGACAGTTGGGCCACTGCGCTGTACAAGTTGCTGCTTATATGTGTGTAAGCTCTAATTTAACCAAATTCAGTCTAAAACGTATAATATCATAATAGGGTATGACACGTGCATACACACCTTTGTCCATTTAGGTATCTCTCCTTCTTCTGGTTTCGAACTCACTCCTCAAACCGAAAGTGGACTATAATATGATCCGTTATATCGCCGCACTTTTATCCTGTCGCTCTGCAGCTCCGCTGCCATGCTCGGTATGGGCAGTAGATGGCGACTCAGACATACCCGATGTAACGCGCGCGCAGATTTAGAAGTCCACTGAAAATTATAAGCGATATCTAGACCGATCGCAACACATTTGTGCGACACCACAAACGTGCAACGGACAAATTGTAGTCATAAATTAACCAAATTAAGCACTTCCACCAGGTATCATGTTTTTGTTTATGAATGTTTTATATGTTTCGATAAAGAAAAAGGCGATTTCTTTAACGTTGTAAGAGCTCACATTCCGGGAAGTATTTCAATAATCATGAATCCTGTATTTTAAGTGAATATGTTCACTCATGCCGACATTTCTATGAAAATGTATTGAAGACATTTTTTTCAGTAAATAGTAGTATATTAGTATGTAAATATTAATATAATAAGCAGGTTATAACTGTATATATGCAAAATGTTGTGCTAAAATAGTAATTAGGCAAAATAACCAATCCTGTATCATAGGCTGCTAATTTATTTAAGTAATTTTCGTGTCTGTTTTCACTGTGGCTATCGACGCTGGCTGGATAAATCAACGAAACTAAGCTACATAATATTTTTCGCTTTTCTTTTAAAATTATGTGCTTAACACATGTGAAAATAAATTACGTCACTATCGCTGTGTGCATCCTTGTCTGGTGAGATACTTAAAACTATTCGTAAGCGTAATGTGGACGAGTGCCGCAGTTTGTGAACTAATCAAATTGTGCTGATTATCAATGCACAAATATGTGTACCATAAAAACATAAAATGTATGTAAGTGACAAAATATGAAACGTAGTCGCTAAAATGTCCTTAAATCGTTATTAAAACACACAGTAGGCCTGATTATGTTAATTAAGCATGGCAAAGAGGAATTATAGGTTGTAGTTATATCGTCACCTCTTTTTTCATTTGGCTTCCGTTGGTAATATAGATTAAGGAAAGGCGAAAAGAAACGACCATGGTGAAGGATTAATAGTTAATAATCAAATAACCTGGAAACCGCCGTTATAGGTCGCTCATTTCTGAGCTCCGCTCACCTTCTCGGTCTTTTCTGGGGTCTCATTCTCCTTCGGAAAAACATTAATGTTCCCGATACGAGTCTCGACTCCGCGGTTCTACAACCCGTTTCTGCTTCATCAGAAATAAGTCACGTTGTTTTTTTTCATTCTAAAAAACAATCAAAAAATTTTTTTTACGGTTATTTCGCCATAAATGATCACTTAACCTGTATTGGTGTGTATTGTAGCGTACATGTTATAAATTACAATTAATCTGACTTTCTCCAGCACATTCTAAATTTGTCATTCAATTTTGGACCAAATAAAAATAACGCTTGTTGCAGCTAGCACAAAAAAATTAAAAATTAAATCCAGACGTCTAGTGAAACCGCGGGTACTTCTTCCAACAAGAAAAAATATGGACGTAATATGTTCACAGTATACCTGTTTATATAGGCTAATACAGGCCTACTTTATAGCACCTTTAAAATACCCAGTTCAGCAAGGATAATTATTTTAGGGATCAATTGATATTTGTTTTGAATAGGCGTAGTGTATTGTTAGCACATTGTTTAAATTAAAAGCATATCTTAAAATCTTAATACCAAAGTATGACACTATAAAACATTCATAATAACTGCATTTTCTCGATAAAAGCAAAGGAAAGCTGATATTACTGTTTGAAAGTGTGCAGCATGTTCGCGAATTCCTGAGTAGGAACTTTAGGTGGGACATCGCTTCGCAATGATGGTTTTTTTTGCACAGAGAGCCAATCAGAAGGACAAGGACACGTGTGTGTGGCAGGACCAGGAGCGCCTGCAGCTCAACCGCACCGTTACTGCGCCAAGACAGGGCGACAGCGACAAGGTCTGATCAACGACAAACACATTTCAACACAATCCAAAGATCTTTTCAAAGAGGCAACCATGAGCCGTCAGTGCCATGATGGCGACTCAAAGAGAAATGAGTGCAGCGCTAAATCGCCAACTTGGCTCTCCTCATATTGTATAGACAGTATCCTGGGCCGTACGAGTCCCTGTGGAGCAGGATTAATAGGGTCAAAAAATATCCGCACGTCGCCTGGCGCAACTGAACAAGACGGGAGCGCAGAAGGTAGGAAAATAGACCTGCACAAAACTCTAATGTTTACACTTTACACGTAATTTCTTCGAATATGTCAATTTCATAGACAGACTTGGTACTGGGCACTGAGCAATACTACCCTATGGAAAAACCTTAATGCCGCTCACGTTACACATCAGTCTGGCGGTTTTAAATATAGTTTTTATTATCGGTTTAGTTGTTCTCGTGTTTTACTGTTACAGTAATTACGAAGGGGGCGATAAATAAAATCAAACAAGTCACCAAAACAATTAAAAGGGAAAGAAAGCTAATAAATTATATAAATGATCGACTAAGTGCTTTCGATACTTAAACTAATCGACCTTATTTGTATATCTGCGCGGTGGTAAAATACTGCCTACCGGTTTAAAGTATCAGGTTGTAATACATTAATTTCTATAAAATATCATGTCACTAAAACGTTTACAAGCAGTTCAATATGCTGTTGTTATGCTGTAAATTTATTGTTAATGCTGACGGTCTTATTTGCAAATACTTGTTTGTTAAATATAACGTGTGGTTTATGTTGTATGCGTATATTGCAATGCCTATATGAATATTTGACTATTTACTTAAGGCATTTGAGTAGTTTTCTTGTAAGACATAAAACAACATAATGCGATATACAGCCTATACTGTATTTGCATTTACTCCGCTATAATGTTAGAAATATATATAAATATATATTATAGCTACAGGCCTACATAAAATATTTCCGCTTGATGACACGGGCAGTAAAATTTAACGATGGAAGCTACACCTCCTTGTCATAATTCTAAAAGCCCTTGGTAGAGATTAACCTTTGAATTCCTTTGACTCTTTATTTGCAGTCTCCGCCAAAGATAGCTCATCTTCAATGCCGGAGGTGCACCTGCCGCCCAAGCTACGCCGGTTCTTTGACCGGGAAGGGAAATACTTGGACTCTGGCAGAAAATCTCAGGGAAACGGGGATCTGGGGAAAACAGAGAAAATGCACAATCTTAGAATTATACAGGCACCGCCCGTTAACATCAGTCGAACCAAGTCCTACAGGGAGAATCAGTTGCTGAAGCAGCTGGACGGAGCCAAGAGCCCCAAGAGCGGGGCCGAGGCGCTGACAGAACCGGGGACGCTCAAATTCGAGGAAGATGTGGAACAGGAGGACCCATCCATGGAGTCGCTTTCTGGAGACGTATCTCCGAAAGAAGCAGAGGGCACCAACAACGATGGGGATGTTAAAGATGGAGAGGACAGTATGTGCTTGTCGGCGGGCAGTGACACAGAGGAGGGCATACTCAAACGCAAGCAGCGGAGATACAGGACGACATTTACCACTTACCAATTAGAAGAGCTGGAGAGGGCCTTCCAGAAGACGCACTACCCTGACGTGTTCACCAGGTAATGCACCTCCGGCTATTACATTTACTAAAAATAGGAGATATTCACCTGTGACATGCAGGTCGGTCCGCATTCGTGCCACAATGTTGGGGCAGGAAGGCAGAGTAAAGGCAGCCGAGGTATTTCACCGGATGACGTCACGGCGGTCACCTGGAATGGGTGCAGTGTAAAAAGTTCAGTGTTTACTTCACTGTCCACCGCACTCGCTCAAGCGTCCAGTTTCATCCTCATCGATTAAGACCAGTTAGAAAACTCTCCTAATATTTAAACAGACCTTTCCATTGGTTACAGATTATGTTGATGCTTAAAACTTTAATGTCACATATCTCAGTAATACTACTAACTTTTTAATTAGCCTACATATATTTATATGTTTTTTAAATTTTAGATTTTAGAAAATTTAAATATTTGGTCATTTAGACCGCGCTTTACATTTATTAAAATGTGAGAATGCAAAACGAATTCTCGTAGAATAAAAAAAGAAACATATTCAGATTATTTTAGAACGGTTTCTATTTATATCTTAAAATGTTAATTTTGGGTCATCCTTTACTTCCTTTAATATTGATCTTGTGCTTAATAGATAATATTCGTACGTATATTCGTATTTAAAATGACGAATCCTTTTGTAATAATAATAATAATAATAATAATAATAATAATAACGCAAGGAATCCTTGAATTTTTGTTGATGTATACAATTTGTTGCATTTTGTTTTTTTTGACAGACTGTAGAATATCCTATCTTTAATAAATATTACATTGGAAAAGGTAGACAATCGGTCATAAGTTGTTTTTAAGATGACAATTTTGTGCTTTTTCCGCACGCCATGTTTCATTGTATGCTGCGCCGTCGAACGATCTTTAATTCGCGCCTTAAAACTATAGGTGTACAGAATCAGTTAACAAAATCAAATAAAATTATTTCAGCAGATAATAGCCGTGAATAACAAAGCCATTTTTTTTTCACATTACTGAAACGCGATGTTAATATTATGCTTGAAATCAAATACAGCGGTTAAATTCTTTACTTTGGCAGGGAGGAGCTTGCAGTGCGGCTAGACCTGACAGAGGCGCGAGTACAAGTAGGTACATCGTCTAACATTATATTTTTATTATTATTATTATTGTTGTTGTTTTTTTGGTTATCTGTAATATTAGTAGTTAGTGCTACAAAATTACAATATATTTTTTTTAAATATATGATTTGTTACTTTATAATTTTGTTAATAATTCTCAGCTGCAGCCTTGTCTTGCTTTATTATGAAAAGGCCAAAAGAGAAGATGCAGTTTGGCTTTTAATCCAAGAGGAAGTATGAATTGGAGTAGATTGTTGCTTGATTTCTCATTGTCTGACTGTAGGGAGCAGCGCTGCTATGAGGCCTTGAGTGCCTCCCCCCCCCCGACCCCCCCAATCCTACTGATATACTAGACGCTAGATAATGAGCCAGACCGCCGTCCTCCATGTGAATGTACATTAGTGGCTGCCTGGTGCACAGAGCCGCTCTCCCTTGCTGGAGCTGTGCGAGGCCACTGCAGCGCTCATACCTGCACTGTGTGGCCGACAGGTGTGGTTCCAGAACCGCCGGGCCAAATGGAGGAAGCGGGAGAAGGCGGGGGTCCATGCGGCACCCCAGGGGCTCTCCTTTCCGGGACACCTGCTTTCATCCCACCCCCTAGGCCCCTACTTGGAAGGGGGACCATGTTCTGCTCATGTTCCCCAGGCCCAGGACTCCCCCTGGAGCACCGGCACCTTCCGGGGTCTGACTCTTCCTCCCAGCGGCTCGGGGCCCCAGTTCGGCTTGGGTGCGTTACTGGGCGCTGCCGTCTTCCGGCACCCGGCCCTCATGAGTCCGGCCTTTGGCAGGTAAGCAGTCCTGCCTTTTGCATTATGCTGCTGATGATGAAATGGTCAGCTTTCACTAGCTCCTCCCCCAGGCTCTTCTCCATGGCATCCCTGACTGTCCCTCCCTCGTCGGCTGCGCTGCTTCACCCCCCCACCACCTCTGTGGATGCCATGGTTCCGGCAGCTACTCTGCCGGACTCCCCGTCGCCCTCTATGGCGGCTGACCGCCGTGCCTCCAGCATCGCGGCCCTGCGGCTCAGAGCCAAGGAGCATTCGGCTCAGCTTACCCAGGTGAACATCCTGCTCCCCGGGGGGGCGGGAAAGGAGGTGTGTTAAACTCCGCCCCATGTGCTCACCCTGCCCACACGCGCATGACCAAAGTGAAGAGGACTGGCCTTACAGCTCACCTGCAGCTCCCAGAATGCCCTTGAGTTTCCTGTCAGCGATGAGCACATGCCCGTGCTGGGTGGGGTCCTCCAGGCTCTGTAACAGTGGCCTTTTGCTGTCCCCAAGATCTCTGTGTCAAAGGGGACAGGGTGACCAGCGAGCTGAGAGCTCCAGCAGCTGTGCAAGGCTGGGACAAACAGACTCCTCAGTGTGGCGGACTGGGAAGCACTGATACACAAACAACATGAGGAGGATGCCGCCCTCTGCATTCTCACTGTGGATTCATTCCTGCCTCGACTGATATCTAATTTTAAAATGAGAGCTATAACTGAGAGCTTTGAATATTTTAGTGTTTTAAAAGGCCATACTCATGCTTTTGTGTTATTGTAAAGGTTTTATCCAAGACTTACATTAAATATTAGTTTAACTCATAAACATATTATGACCCTTCATCATTTAAGGTCTGTCAGTGGAGTTTTTGAACTTTCAACCAGAAATATGTACCGGAAATGCATTTGTTTATTTTTTATGCTATTGGTAGAAGCAAAATGAACTAATGAAAAGCTATACAGTAATATGTTGTGCAAATATTTTCTACAGCAAAAGAAGAAGCATTCATCCTCTGTTTTCTCTGGGGTTGAAACATTGACATGCGGCCACAGAATGTCATAAAGTAAAGATCAGCTTCCTGCTTTGTCTTGGGAGACGTTCCAAATCAATTAAATACTTAGAAACAAACATTCATTTTCTTTGCCCGGTGTCCTATTCAGGGTTACAGGGGTGCAGAACCTATGGGCACAAGACAATTAACAACCCAGGACACCAACCCTCACAGGGCACACTCACTATTCACTGGGCACACTCACTATTCACGCCTACGGACAATTTGGTAACTCCATTTAACACCAGAGTCCCTGGAGGAAAAGCCATGATGACGTGGGCAGAACATGCAAACTCCACATACATGGAGTCAGGGTGGAGACTCATCAACATCTTCTGGACACTTACTTCAGACAGAAATGCAGAGGGAAATAAGTCCATCCCAGGGCAGTACTGGACAGGATTACAGTCAACCACGGAATGGGATTCATTTTCAGCCCCGTAGTTTTATGCCCAAAACCGTGTATTTGTTCTGGGGGAACTTTGATAAATGATGCCTGTCACGTTTTATTATCCCGATAAAGAACAATTTCTGCACTTTTAAAAAGTCTGCACTTCCTCAGCCCCCTGGTCTCTTTTAACGATCCATCGTTTGAAGCATATTCCAGTGAATATCAGTAGCAAGCGATCACTCGTGGCAGCTAAAAAACAAAACTAAAAGATATGCAAGCACGAAGACGCGCCTGCCGGATCCTTACGTGTCTCTCTATGCAGAGCAAATGTGATTTACTGAGTGCGTGTGTGTCAGAGAACTCGCTGCTTAATATTCTGATTCCGATTATTGTACATTTTTAAAGTTGTACATCTATTTTTTTTTTCGACCGGCTAAACCTTAAACATGGCGAATTATTTTGTTTGTAACCGACACAACATTCTGCCCAGTCTCCTGACTGGCCACTCCGGACCTCATTCCAGTCCATCACAGGGCACATAGATGCACAGTACAGGACTGCAGCCTAATATAGCCCTGACGCAAACGAACGTGCAAACGCACACATATCCATAGACACTGAGGTGTGATTCAGGACAGCAACTGAAGCATTTTTGTTCTGGCACTTTAGTGACGATAACGATAGGCTAATTGTATTAATCCATATTTAACGAAAACAACCTCGCCTCATGAGAGAAAAAGCGTGGATTTGCCAAGCTATAGTGGTCTTTTTTCTGCCTATTAACAAAAACATGCTTTCAAAGGCGTTAAATTGGGTTTAGAATCTCCAGTGCGGCTCATAAGGAGGGACTCCTCATCAATGAAGTAACAAGCCATTTCGAAGAGTGCCATTCTCCAACCTCCCCGATTTAATCTACACGCCGCCCCAAAGCAGGGCCACTACAGCAATCAATGCGCTTCTTTCACTAAAGTCATTTTCCTCCATTTGACCCGTTCATGGTGCTGAACTAAATTGCGTGAAATTACCTAACGGATTAATGCCCCTCTTTATCGTCTGTTCGGAGAATAGCTTTCAGACCCCTTGTTTTACATCTGCTAATCTTGTATAACCCCGACACTGAGGAATAGCAAAGGGAATCGAAGAAAAGAGAACTAAAATCCCAAAGTGATCGCTATGTTATTGCCTTCAAATGGTCCTTCGCAATAAACCCCGTTGATGTTACTATGAAAAGTTCAGACTTAACAGAAAACGTTGTTGCTGGGCATAATAAACGTGGGTGTTTAGTAAATCGATTGCCTTTCTAATTTCAGTCTCACTTTGACCAAAATCCGGGAACAGAAGCCAGATGGATGCTAATGTCAGGAGACGGCTGGCGCAGCTTCCGTTTGTAATGTTTGCTGGCGAGTGAGAAAGAACACGGCAAATGAGGTTTTTACGGCTTTTTGAAATTATTGCTTGTTTCCACTACTCTTCGACTGCTACATGGATTTCCACCTGCATTTCTAAAACAACATGAACAAAAAAGTTGATTATACATTTCACGTATTCAATTGCAGCAGTGATTTTTTTCTACTCGCATCATGATTTATGAATAGGCATAAAAATATTCACTCTATTTGTCACACAAGCTCATTAAGCAGGCTATATAAAAGTACACACACTCATAAGTAATCAGTAAAAAGACAGAATTTCACTAACAGATATAATTCAAAATGCAAGTCAGAATTTATTATTATTATTTAAAATGTCGGCAATCTGAATATATATTACAAGTATTTTTGTATGCATTTGGAACCTTAAAAAGGGGCTCTGTCCAATGTGTTATTATGTTATTAATATGTTATTCTAAATTTATGGAGATTATGGAAAAAGCAGGCCTAAATCAAAAGAAAATAGCATCTCAGTTGTATTTTATTTCTCTAATCACTGACAACATGACAAAATGTTTGGTGACAATGTATTCAGCTACAGGGTGACATACAGAATGAACGCATGCACTACATTGCCAGAAGTATTGGGACACCCCTCCAAATCATTGAATTCAGCTGTTCCAATCCCTTCCATAGCCACAGGTGTATAAAATCAAGCACTTCGGCATGCAGACTGCTTCTACAGACATTTGCAAAGGAATTGGTCGCTCTCAGGAGCTCAGTGAATTCAAGCATGGTACCGTGATAGGATTCCACTTGGCAATAAGTCAATTTGTGAAATTTCCTCGCTACTAAATATTCCATGATCAACTGTTAGTGGTATTATAACAAAGTGGAAGCAATTGGGAACAACAGCAACTCAGCCATGAAGTGGTAAGACGACATGCTGAGGTGCACAGTGTGCAGAAGTCGGCAACTGTCTGCAAAGTCAATAGCTACAGATCTCCAAACTTCACGTGGCCTTCAGATTAGCTCAAGAACAGTGCATAGAGAAGTTTACGGAATGAGTTTCCAAGGCTGAGTAGCTGCATCCAAGACTTACATCACCAAGTGCAATGCATAGCGTGGGATGCAGTGGTGTAAAGCATCAGCCACTGGACTCTAGAGCAGTAGACATGTGTTCTCTGGAGTGACGAATCACGCTTCTCTGTCTGGCAATCTGGTGGACGAGTCTGGGTTTGGCAGTTGCCAGGAAAACAGTGCTTGCCTGACTGCATTGTGACAAGTGTAAAGTTTGGTGGAGGAGATTATGGTGTGGGGGTGTTTTTCAGGGGTTGGGTTTGGCCCCTTAGTTTCAGTGAAAGGAATTCTTAATGCTGCAGCATTCAAAGCTATTTTGGACAATTTCATGGTCTCAACTTTGTGGGAACAGTTTGGGGTTGGTCCCTTCCTGTTCCAGCGTGACTGCACACCAGTGCACAAAGCAAGGTCCATATGGGCATGGATGATTGTGTCTGGTGTGGAAGAACTTGACTGGCCTGCACTGAGCCCTGACCTCAACCTGATAGAAACACCTTTGGGATGAATTAGAGCAGAGACTGCAAGCCAGGTCTTCTCCAACATCAGTGCCTGACCTGACAAATTCTCTCCTGTAAGAATGGTCAAAAATTCCAGTAAACACACTGCTAATCCTTGTGGAGAGCCTTCCCAGAAGAGATTAAGTTGTTATAGCTGCAAAGGGTGCGTCAACTCCATTTTAAAGCCTATGTGTTAATCATGGGATGTCATTAAAGTTCATGTGAGAAATGGCTTGTGTTCCAATACTTTTGGCAATATAGTGTACCAGATGCCAGACTCACAATGAGACAACAACACAAGTTCACAAAATTCACAATTACACAACAATCCACAACGACCTCACACACAGTGTGATACTTTAAAAACAGCTGCAGATAATCAGACTGTATGCAGGCAGAGAGCAAGTGACAGCTGCTGATTGACAGCCAGACTTCATGCAGGCAGACAGCAGGGGACAGCTACTGATTGACAGTCAGACTGTATGCAGGCAGACAGCAGGGAACAGCTGCTGATTGACAGTCAGACTGTATGCAGACAGACAGCAGGTGACAGCTGCTGATTGACAGTCAGACTGTATGCAGGCAGAGAGCAGGGGACAGCTGCTGAATGACAGACAGACTGCATGTAGGCAGAGAGTAGAGGACACCTGTTGATTGACAGTCAGACTGTATGCAGGCAGACAGCAGGTGACAGCTGCTGATTGACAGTCAGACTGCATGTAGGCAGAGAGTAGAGGACACCTGCTGATTGACAGTCAGACTGTATGCAGGCAGACAGCTCACCCAAGAGCCCTCCCCTCCCAGACCGGCTCCAGGACAGGGCCCTCGTTTCCCTAATCCAAGCATGGTCACATCTCCCTTTACGGTAATCATCATGTCAAACACACATAGCCTGGCCGGTCACCTGGGACCAATTTACTTGGGAGACCCTACCAATGGCAATTGCCCCAGACAATAGATTCACACAGGCACAAATCCTAGGATCACAGACTCACACATCCTAGGATCACAGAGACACACATCCTATGATCACAGAGACACCCATCCTATGATCACAGAGACACAAATCCTATGATCACAGAGGCACAAATCCTAGGATCACAGACTCACACATCCTAGGATCACAGAGACACACATCCTAGGATCACAGAGACACCCATCCTATGATCACAGAGACACACATCCTATGATCACAGAGACACACATCCTAGGATCACAGAGATACCCATCCTATGATCACAGAGACACACATGCTAGGATCACAGACTCACACATACTAGGATCACAGAGACACACATCCTAGGATCACAGAGACACACATCCTAGGATCACAGAGATACCCATCCTATGATCACAGAGACACACATCCTATGATCACAGAGACACACATCCTAGGATTACAGAGACACACATCCTTGGATAACAGAGACACATCCTATGATCACAGAGACACACATCCTAGGATCACAGACTCACACATCCTAGGATCACAGAGACACACATCCTAGGATCACAGACTCACACATCCTATGATCACAGAGACACACATCCTAGGATCACAGAGACACACATCTAGGATCTCAGACTCACACATGCTATGATCACAGAGACACACATCCTAGGATCACAGAGACACACATCCTAGGATCACAGACTCACACATCCTATGATCACAGAGACACACATC
>JAODUD010000048.1:6768266-6797681 GCA_026784285.1 Stomatorhinus walkeri | reverse complement strand
GTGTGTGGGGGGGGGGGGTTGCCCATCTCAGCTTGCAGGAGCCAGATTAGCGCCTTTATCCCTGCCTGAAAACCCCAGCTGTTGGGATCCCTCTCCCAAGCCAGTCACCAGAGCCAACACCTTCCATATACTAGCACGACAGCAGCTTTGCACCTCCCCTTAACCAATCTAATACACCTCCTCTACATGTTCCGTGTATAAGCACAAAAGCAGCCTTACACCTCCCTTCTGCTTCTCCAATGCACCTCCCCTACACCTTTTGTATACGAACACAACAGCAGCCTGGCACCTCCCCTCAGCCACTCTAATGCACTTCCTATGCACACTTTATATACAAGCACAACAGCAGCCTGGCACCTCCCCTCAGCCACTCTAATGCACCTCCTATATACCTTCTATATCCTCCTGAGACCCCACCCATTTATTTATGTCCATTGTAGTGGACATTTTGCTTTTGCATCTATCTTTTCACTGATGTTAGGAAACATATTTATTCCTGTTGTGCACTAAAGAGGACATGCTGTGAAATTAAAAATAAAAATTTATTTGAAATAATCTAAATTGTAAGATGTCATTTCCTCCAAAGACCTAAAATTGAAGGACACTTTTTTTCCTTGGGTTTCAGGAAGGATAAACAAGCATAACAACAGCTTTACACCTCCCCTATGCCACTCCAATGCACCTCCAGCTGAAAGACCATCATACGTTACTTATGGCCAAACACCCTCCTGAATGAAGGCATTAAAAGCTGTAGTCCGTGGAAAAGCAGCTCCTCTGACAGGTGAATGGATCCTGTGGACAAACTCTTATACTCATCCTCTTTCTCTGGTCCAAACACACTAAACACCAATCACAAGCTGATTTAACGCTCATTTCAACATAGATCAAAAGCACAGAATGACACCATTACTCCACCAGTAACATTACACATCACCACTGCAGCACCCAGTGACTCTATTTTTCTGTCAGTTTAATGCTGATTAACATAGAGTATGTGGATTATATTACTGCCTGTGTGGCTATTTGTTTAGTCAAGAGATCACTGGAACAACCCTGCTCTAAACACAGTGGACACCACCACCACAGCCCTGCAGCTTCCAGAGTCATGTCTTATTCCTAGAAATCCAGAGGTCACCATTGTGACTGGGACAACAGGGAGCAGCCGTGGGAATGGCAGACATGCCCCCCTCGACCCCCTGCCAGCGTGGCCTGTGCTCTGCTTCCACATCGCACAGATAATGGGCCCGACCTGACTGCTGGCCGGGGTCAAAGGCTGCTGGATATCCAGAATGCACTGGCTCCAACCCGCAAGCTGGAAACTCTTCTCAATTAACCATCCTGGGGCCTCTCTGTCACAAAAGAAGTTAAAAGCAGGTCCAGGATTACAGGGCCACAAAAATAAAACCAGAGGACATCAATCAATCAAACTAGCAAGTGTTCATGTAATTCTAACCCACATCCCTCATTATACTTAAAATACCAGGACCTCTACAAACAGCGTCCGTCTCCAGGAAGGTCACGGCCCAAGCAGCTTATTAAGGATGTGTGAGACTTCCAGTTTGGCTTCTCTTTGCGGCTCCTCTCCCCAAGACAGCCTACAATGTGACTTTAATTTAAAAAGAACTCTATAAAGCTATCACCTCCCCCTATCCACATCTGATCAGAGGTCCTTCTGGAAGGTAGAGTAGCATGTTAGGATTGGCATTTTAGACAGACTTTATTGTATCTTTTACAGTAACTTTTTTGGGTCACTATTACTTAACCAATATGTTACCTTCTGTTCAAGAAATGCCAAAATAAAAAGGTCACTGTATAATATTAGTTGTGTAATAGCTCTACAGTATTAGTCCTGGATGTGCACACTTGGTTCTCAGGGATGTGTTGAGCACATGACCGCATTATATTATGTAAATAATCTCCATGACATTTGAAAAATAACTTTGTGAAACTATGTTATGATGCCTTCACAGAACTTAATTGACAAGTTAAAAAAACATATAAACCATTAAGCAACCAGAGTATGCAGCCAATAGACATTGTGACAATGCAGGACCAGAACCGAGGGAACTGGTCCCAGGTAAGAAAGCCACAGTCACATCCAGGTAATGAAAGATAAGCGAGAAAATGCTCCCACGACGGTCCCTTCATCAAAAACATGCGCGACTCAACTTCCTCTTCGCTCCCTCCAGCGCCAGTCGATTCTGAGGAAGACCTGGCCTAAACTCGTCTGTTCCCGGAAGCCATTTGAAGAGTCATCCATGAGAGCGCCACGGCCAGCATGTGCCCTGCCAGACACGCACCCCCTGTGCGGGTTCCGAGAACCCAGCTCCCCCTAATACAGGGCAGGCAGATGGAAACGGAGCGGCCCACAGCGGCGGCTTACGGGGGAACTCGAGGATGATGCCTGGAATGGCAAGCACAAGAAGCAGCCTACTGTGTATGGCATGGTAACACACAGTCTCATATACCTGCAAACACGTACACGCTCGTGCATCCACAAAGCCACGCACATTACTAACAGACATGCTACTGCATCATGACACCGATCTTGGATAATGTCTGTGTTCATTCTTCATGCCTGTCAGAAGGGATTGAGATGGATCATCCATCACGCTGAGCTCTAAGCAAAACACACACATACATGGTCACGCTCTCAGTCACGCCATCAAAGGAATACTGCTGCCATGTGTATTACTGTCCATGTGAATAATGTGCAAAAGATCTCATTCGGACCTCTGAAATCTTCTTGGGGGGGTGGGGGGTGGGGATGAGTCTTGTACACAAGTGCACAAAATTATTTATATATATATATATATATATTAAATTATTATTATTATTATTATTATTTAAGTGCTAGACATCAAAGTCTCTTTAAGCCCGGTAAAGGTTACCCGAGTCATATTACCGGGTTAGTTTGGTAGGTAAAGTAAAACATATCCTCTACTGCCATCTGCTGGCAAAACGTGGGTGTTATTACCAATGATTACGCGTCTACTGGGTCAATAATCGGGCGTTAAAATTACCCTCATATCCACACTAACATAGATTATAAGTGTAATGTTATATAGTCGTAAGTTTTACTTTAACTTTTTCTATTTTTAAACCAAGATATTTCACTTCAACTTAAGTGCTGTAACTCATTCATGGAATAGCATGAAATTAATGTACTGTACCGTATAGGGTTTTTGAAGAAGGCTGTATCACCACCTTTACATATGCGGGATTTCTATTTGAAAGAAGAAACTACAGTGTTTGAGACAGTCGATATGTCAATTCCATGTACCGAACACTCCTTTTCTATTATGCTTAGGTAAAGTCAGATTTTCATTCTATGTCACCTTAAAAAAGTTCGGAATAAATTACACATAGGCCTATTCAATAAATATATAGGGTAACACTTTACTTGAGGAGGCACAAATACAGTGGTACCTCAGTTCTCGAACTCACTAGAACTCGAATTTCTAAAAAGTAAAACCAACCAGTTCGAAAAAAAATTAGAGCTCGATCTGAATCTCAGAAGTCAAACCGTGAACGCCAACCTAAGATAACTTGGACGTACGGGGAAATGAGTCACATGTGACCTGTGTCAGCGGAAACAAAGAGTAAAGCTTCAGTTTCAGCCTCGCATTCACTGTGATAGCATCGTGCATGTTTACAGTAGTTGAATACATATATTTAGACAGTAAAAATACATTTAGACAATGATAGAGAGTAATAGTGATTATTATTATATAATAAAATACATTTAACATAAAGATTTCTTATCCATTATTTTAATATTAATTATAAACCATTAATACATTTAGTTATAATAATGTTGTCGTGCAGAGCAGGGACAGAACGGAGATAAAGGCGCAGACGTCAGGGTATCAGGGAATACGGGGTTTAATTACAGGTAAGGCAGGCAAAACGCAGATGGACAATACAATGACCGGACTGGGGAAACAAACTGAAACGCGGACGAAATACAGAGGACTCAAGACAACAACCAGAAACAGCTGATGATAAGGGGATTCCACACGGGGTTAACGAGGGGGCGTGGTACACGGAAGAAGCGGATGATCGGGGCAGGACACATTGTTTTTTTAAACTTTACACTTTGTTTACATACATTTATTTTCTTACTTTACAAATTACTGTTTTGATTAATGTGCTTCGATGTGTTTAGTACAGTATATGCTTTTCTTGTTTTAGCCTGTTCATTTTGTGTTTTTAAATGCTAAAAAAAACATATTTAGGTGTAATTTTTGGGACCGGGAACCAATTAATTGGTTTTCCATTATTTCTTATGGGGAAAATTCGATCAGATCTCGAACTTTTTAGGATTCGATCCGGAGTTCTGAACGGATTCATTTCGAGTTCTGAGGTATCACTGTAATGTACGTAGCAGTACACAGATCCCATGTTCACTATTAATTCATCATGACATTTCAAGGATATCAGGCACATCAGCAGCCTTACTATATTCATTCATAATTTGTTCTTGAGTAGTAACTGAGTAAGTTATTTGTGCTATAATTTATTATACATTAGTTGCGGAAAATATATTTTAACGTTATCGATTCTCAAAAGTGAACATTCCGATTATTGACAGAATCCATATTTCAGTATCGATCTATAGATGCGTAGCAGCACCTTTAACTGATGTCAGTTTCAGTTTCAGTCGTGCTATCTTCATAATATCGCATGTCAGTTGCCCTTTCAGCTCCATGGCCAGTTTTTCTGTACCAGCCGCGGTTCCGATAAGCTCTGGGTCCAGATCAGCTGCGCTAACTGATCTAACCTGGACTTTGCACCGATCGCTCTCGTCATCGGGGGCAGCCGGATCCAGCGTGTCTAAAAGCCGAGCGGTCAGTGGAGCGGCCGCATATCGGACATGGTGGGCAGGAGACGCGCCGGAGCCCGGGGGAACGGAGTCAGACAGGGGCAGCGCTGCCAGGCCACACCGCGAAGGGTGAGGGCTCGTCGCGAGCAGCCGTCCTCCGAACGAAATACTGACATGCTTTCAAAATCATTCTTATGGTTTTTACTGGGTTTTTAAATGCATTGATTGCTTATAATTTGAATAATGATAAACATTTCAATACTTGCAGTTTGCTGGAGACTGGTTTGTATGGTATCCACGTATTTCAGGGGTATAAGGTTTTCGCTAAAAGAAACAGTTAGGCCTATGTGTATTCTAGTATGTAGCCATCTAAAATAGCGTTTGAAGGTTCTGTATTCAACATCTCAATAGAGGGTACGAGAACACAGAGACTTTCCAGGGGTTTGAAGTAAAGCACAAGCTGAGATGATTCATGAGGCCCAACACAGAATTAGCATGGGTCTTCAGCAGGATTTGGTACACAGAGCGCCGGGCAGTGTTTCATGACTGGAGAAAAAAAGTCCTTATTTAGACAAACGAATCAGAGAGGCATTGCTGCAAGGATCTGCATTGACCTGCATGCAGGGAGAACTCGGTTTAAGCAGCTGAGATGCAGCTAAAACAGCAACGTTTTCCCTTTAAACTGCCAGCGTCTGAGCACTACAGCTGAAATCAGAGGCAGGATTAGTGTGGCGTGTCAAATGAACAAGCGGCGCTGGTTGCAGAGCGTAAGGGGCGTGGCCACGGCGGTGCGTAAAGTTCCAGTTACCGCAGTCATACCCTCCTTGTGTCTAGTTGCTTAGTCCTATTCTAGGCAATTATTAGTCTAGAATACATTTAGATTAATATAAATTCGACTGCAATTGTAGAATTAAGAGATGGGATTTTTACCTTCGCAGAATACATAATTTAACACAAGTTCGTTACAGGATACCCTATATGCCGTTTAGGACAATAATAATAATAATAATAATAATAATAATAATAATAATAATAATAATAAGCAAATTCTTGAGGTGGAAGTGTTAAACTTGATTTGCAGTGGGAATTTAGACAATCAACTTTAAACAGTCTGCACATTTTCTGAGTTATCTTTTTCTAAACAACGAGGAAGAGTCTGGTTCTCTCTAAGGGCATTCGACCAGGTAGTGCCCAGGGTTCCACAATGGAATGAAAGACCCATCTTAACTTCATCATAAAACGAGCAGCAAAGAACAGTCAAAAAATCAAAAAATATATTAATCAAAGTATATATCTCCCAGATGATTGAACTCCAGCAAATAGAACCACTGTCAGAGTTTGTTGGAGTTTGTATCTGTAATAAAGAGTAGACACTCAATGATTTCAGCAATGATGGTATCGGATGGATATCTGTCCTTGAGGTTATAGTCTGCATTTAATAGTTTCTCCAACTGAGACCTTCAGCCAAGGTTTGCAGGCATGTGCTTCTTGGCTGTAAGAATGGAGGTCTGGACCACAGGCTGGAAGGATCCGCCCTCTAGGGGTCACAGCTGGAACACTCAGCACTCAGAAATACATATAAATTAGCCAGCTTTGCTTGATCATCTCCAAGAGGAGCTCAGATGTTTGCATCTCTCATGAACCTGAGGTCAGGAATGACAAGACACGCCCTCACACATGACCTGTATATAGGCCTGTGTCTCAGCTAATCGGAGGGCTGCTCTCACACACCCAGATATTTCCTTGGAGTCTAACTGCCTTCTTCTCCAATCACAGGCAAGGTCTTAAACAGCCCATAGTTCAAGGGGGCAACATCACAGACAACTCATCAGCACCATAGCCCTATGTAAACAGGCATGCATACTCACACACGCTCTCTCTCTATCTCATAAACATGCAGAGAAGCCCAGTAATCTTATCACACTCTATTTAGGAAGGGATAGCTATGTATAATTACTGAAAGTGTGGGGGGGTCATCATCAAGGTTATTAAGCTGATGAAATATATATAAGCTGCACGAATTAATCAGTCATGACTTTAAATAGAACTTGTCTCTTAGATTAGGTTACTTTCATTTCCTCTGTTACTGTTCAGATACAGTACTGGAGAAAATTAGAGACCACTCCATTTTTTTAATAAGCATTTTTATATCCTGGATAAATCCTGGCTCTGCTGACAGAAGGCTTTACTGAGCGGCAGGTTCCTTTCAGGTTCAAAATTTCTAAGACAGCAGTACACAAGAATAAGGTGAAGCTGGAGACACTGGGAACGACCGGAAACCAGGCAGATAAAGAGCGGAAGCGACTTTCTAATGCTAGAGATGACTGTTAAGTTATCCGACAGTTTCTCATGAATTGGAGGGTGACCTCAAGTGACCTTCAAACGGAATGGAAAACATTAAGAGGAGTGAGGTGCACTGCTAGGACAGGTCATTTCAGGCTCCTAGAAGCAGGACTGAAGTCCCACAAAGCAACAAAGAAGCACTTCATCAGTGAGAAGCAGGGAAGAACCAGGCTGCAGTTGGCAAAAGAATAGATATTATTCACAGATGCACACCCATAAATTGAGAAATTATCGTGAAACAAAAAATTGTGCTGTGGTTAATGTAGATGAGATGAGGGTTGTGTTCCTGTTGGAGATGATGAGGGTTTGTGTTGCTGTAGAAGAGATGATGAGGGTTCACATTCCTGTAGATGAGGAAGTGATTAAGGTTCTGTTCCTTTAAGTGTGATGAAGATGAGGGCTCGCATTCCTGTAGACATGAGGAGCTGGTTAATGTGCATGTAAGGCAGTTGAGCAGAGGTGGAACCATGCTTCCACAGGTGCAGTTATCTTAAGATGATGTTTGTGCCATTCCCAGACCCTGATGGAACCAGCTGCTTTTGCCTCAGAAACGCATCAAGAGAGCCACAGCCCCTATCAGAGAATGAGCCTGGCACAGGCTCGTCGTGGCACCTCTGGTGAGCCCAACTCCATGTAGCAACATGCTAGGGTGCATCCCTCATCTCGGCTATTAATTAAGAAGACCAATTGAATATGATTGCCTTTTATTTATTGTGTTGGTTGTCATAAAGGAAGACAGTGACTTAAAGGAAAGGGTGAGCTTGAATTGGATAAGTTAACTTCAGATTAGTTAGGTAGGGTTAGCTGAATGTATGTTTTGTGTGAGGTAGCTGATTAGTTGTCTTGTCAGTAGACAGGCCTGCGCGGGTCTATGCTGATGGCATCTTTGACCTCTTCCACTCTGGTCATGCCCGTGCCCTGATGCAGGCCAAGAACCTGTTCCCCAACTGCTATTTGATCGTCGGAGGTGAGATCCAGTCAGCTTCACACAACACAAAAATTACTCAAAAGCTCATATCGAAGTGTCACACGTTGCATTTGATGGTGTTTGTCAGTGTGCAGCGACAAGCTCACGCACAAGTACAAGGGCTTCACGGTGATGACTGAGGAGGAACGCTACGAGGCTCTCCGGCACTGCCGATACGTGGACGAGGTGGTTCAGGATGCACCCTGGACCCTCACACCTGAATTCTTGGAGAAACACAAGGTCAGCCTCACCCCCAGATCAAAGTGCTGCTCACCCTCACAGATGAGTTCACTGTAATATTCCTGGTCGTTGTGAGTTACACTATGTAAACAAACATGAGTATAAAATGTGTTTCACTGCATAAAATTAGGTTCCTTCGCGGCTCCTGACAGTGGCAGTAAGGAGATAGTAAGTCAGGTGGTTACATCTTCTGAGTGAGGCAAATGGTTACTGATTCTGCTGTGTGGTTTTCTCTCAGATTGACTTTGTAACGCATGATGACATCCCATATGCATGTGCGGGATCACATGACGTCTACAAACACATCAAGGAAGCCGGTGGGGGCACATTCACTTTCTCTATGTTAATTTTCTGTGCGCTTTGTAAATGAGGGTGTCGTCCTGCTTACGTGTGTGTTTCCATACCTCCATTTGAGGGAGTAAAGACCCTCATACCTGTAATGAATATTGACCTGTGTGGAACTGTGAGGCGTGTCAGGTGGACGTCATCGTAAGTCAACTAGTCTCACCTCAGTCTGCATGCGCGTTCAGGCATGTTTGTGGCCACGCAGAGAACAGAAGGCATTTCTACATCTGACATCATCACCCGCATTGTCCGGGACTATGACGTCTACGCCAGACGCAACCTGCAGAGAGGGTACACTGCGAAGGAGCTCAACGTCAGCTACATCAACGTGAGAGCAACGTCTAGTCGACATGGTGTGTGGAACACTGTGGCTTCAAGGTAGCATAAGTTAACCATGAGGACTCTTACTGTCACAGGAGAAGAAGTACCGTCTACAGAACCAAGTGGACAAGATGAAGAAAAAGGTGAAGACCGTGGAGGAAAAGTCCAAACACTTTGTGTATAAGGTTGAGGAGAAGAGCCACGATCTCATCCTAAAGTGGGAAGAAAAATCCCGGGAGTTCATCGGGAACTTTCTGCAGCTCTTTGGGCCTGATGGGGCCTGGGTAAGATCCTGCTGTCTCCACCAGCAAGTGTCTATTTTCAGTACACCCTTGACCAGAATATCCCCTTTTCCATTCCCTAGATGATTCACACTCATCCCTTTCTCCTGCTGGAAACAGAGCTTCTCCTGTCTCTTCCCCTCCCCAGAAGCAGATGTTCCAGGAGCACCGTGGGCGGATGCTTCAGGCTCTGTCTCCGTACCAGTCTCCCAGTGTGTCCCCCAGCAGCAGCCCCAGCAGAAGGCCCTCCCAGTCGCGCTCGCCCTCGCCCCCTTCCCGACGGACCCTGTCGCCCCCTAAGGACGCCTCTTCCAGCAGCATGAGTGAGGAAGATGACGATGACAATAACACCATGACGCCACAGCTATCCAGGCCTCAGGAAGCAGGTAACAGGTAGCAGGCTGACGGTGCAGGAGAGCAGCAAACTCAAAGCTTGCATCTGTGACAGAATGTGTGACAATCTGGGAGCATGTCCCAGTCTGTACTGTATGCTGCACACAAGTGAACTTCAGAACAGCAGTCTGAGACTGAAGTCAGAGCCGTTCACATTGTATTTCTTTTATGGATAAAAATCACTTAATGTGTAAATAAAGTTGTTTTAAAGGCGACGTTGTTTATTTTCTACAAGCAAAGAAACATACTGGCAAGAATAAGTTATTAATACACATCAACGATATCCCATAGACATTCACAAAGTCAAACATAAATACCTTCACACAACACAGCCATTTTAGTGAGGTTGTTGCTTTTAGATGGCAGTATCTGAGAATCCCATATATTTCTCATCATCTTCAGGTCTTTAGCTAAAGAAATGACCGAAACAAATGCTGAACATTTTCCAGCGCAGACTAATAAGGAAAAGACACAATCCGACCACTAGAGGGCAGCATGGAAACAGCCTAGAGTATTTGCAACGTGTTTGTTTTCCATGTGATTTTTGCCCTTTATTTAGGTGTATTTGGAAGGAATTTCCATTAACATTCTTTTATAATTCTGTCATTTAAGTTAAACTACACCATTCTCCTGAGTAGCAACTAATAATATAATAACTGCCGATAGCATTTTTTCCATTCTATTGAAATAACATACCAATAATGTGATACTATTTCTGAATCAAAAATGTAGTAACTTTTTATGTATAATGTAAGAACTACCATTAATGTATTTAAAAAGTATTAGGTTATTGGCAGTTAATACATTATTGGTTGCAGCTTGAGAGAGAACAAAAACATTTCAAAAACTTAAAACATTTACACATAGCGCCCTATTGTACTGTACATTTACCATCACACAAAGCTCTTCCAATGAGACAGGTGACCTCATAAAACATCTATGCAATGGTCAATTAGATGTCAAACACATACTTGGAGATTGGGCATAATCTATTGTAAAAAGTCACAATCGTCAAAAAGTGGACATACATGGTTTCTGCCAGACAGCGACGATACGAAAGGCTTGACTAAACAGAGACTTTGTGGGCACATGATAGAATGCATAACAGCAAGTCCATCTTCTGCACGAATGGACTGCAGCAGATTTTAGGTTTGGTCTAAGATGATGGTGCCTCAGCAGGTGTATCCTGCAGAACCAGGGTAGTCAGAGACAGAGTCAGTTTGGGTTATTCCTGCTAGTTACTTGGCTCTTTCTCGTCCCTGGGCTGATAGGGTGAGTTATGTAATGTTTGTACGGTGTGTCATTCGAGGGTGATTTAGGAGTAAAGATGATCAGATTTTACTGGCCATCAATACAAATGTGCAGGTAGAATACAGAGTACAATCACGGTTAGCATCACTGGATTAGGAGGACAGCAACATCTGCCCTGTGCTTTGGGGCAAAAGGGAGAAACGGGAGAGTGACGCTCTGCTGCACGGACCTGAAACCATGTGACACGCCTGTCACGTGACATACCGACTCCTGACTAAGCCCACAAGCCCAAGGTGGATTTTATGTCATCTTTATAACACAGGATCACTGTGTCTCCATGCTCAAAGGTCAGCCTTCTTCAGCCATACAGGGCTGGTTTATTGGAATGTTATTGAGTTATTGAGTTTATTGGGTCAGAGATCCTGTATGTAATGTAACAGCAGGGTGGCGCTAGGTCATCCCAGTACATGGAGCTGAACTCTGACCTTTTGACTGGCAGGGTCTGCTCCTGCAGGCAGGTACATCTGTCATGGTCTCACGTTGCCTGCGTCTTACTTACAGGAAGTGCTGCTTAATACATCTCTGATCAGTTTCTTCAGTATGGAAAAGCAGCAGTGAGGTGTTATTGCCCAACCAGAGGTGGAGAGTTCAGGTCCAGAAAGTAAAAATCCAGACCAAGATTTAGGTGAGAAGTATGACTGTGACTCTTTATACTCTTTAAAATAGCTGGTTGGAACAAAATCTCGGCCTGGATTTTTACTTTCTTGACCTGAAATAATCACCAATACATACAGATACAAATATATAGATATGTAGAAACAGACACACACACACACACACACACACACACACACATGTTGGCCTACCTATCTAAATGGGGACCTTCCATTCATTTCCATGGGAAGAACCCTTTTCCAAATCACGACACCCTTAACCCCTACCCATCCCTAACCTTAACCATAAGTAACCAACCCATATACAATACTTTTGGCATTTTTACTTTTGTGATTGCATTAACAGATTTTTATAAAACTGAGGTTCTCCAAATGGGGACCAGAAGAAGTGTCCCCAAAAGTAAGGAATTTTCAGGTTTTACTGCACTTTGGGGACATTTTGGTCTCCAAATGTGATCTATGCAGACCCACACACACACAGGCTTGTAATTATATCCTTGTGGGGACTCTCCATTCATTTCTGTGGGGAAAACTTTAACCCCTACCCAGCCCTAACTTTAACTAAAGTAACCAAACAAAATATAAGACTTAAGTCAATTTAACTTTTTTGATTGCAGTCAGAGATCTTTGTGGGGACCTAAAAATGTCAAAATAACAAGTGTTTATTACATTGTGCGGAATATTCAGTCCCCACAACGTAATATAAACATAACACACGCACAGACACACACACACAGACACATGCATGTTTACACCTCGCTGCACTCAGACGGCAGGAGTTTCCTGTCCCCGTTGTCCTGGTGTAGAGGGGCAGGGGAAAGCGGCTCATATGTGCGTCTGTATAACAGCCGCGTCACCAGAGTGATGATGAACATCTCTGGGATGAGCAACTGCTGACTCATCACTGCAGACAGACAAAACACAGGGGTCAGAGGTCACCATTCAAGGACAACACACAGGGCTCAGAGGTCACCCCAAAAAGACAACACATAGGGGTCAGAGGTCACTGTGCAAAGACAACACACAGCTAGGTCACTTACTGAACCGCTCTGTGGAATCAGCCTGTGTGTTGTCACACTGACAGCCACAGCTTCATACATAAATTAAGGCTAGATTTTACTGTGAGTATATATGGGGCCTCCGCATAACCAGCCGAAGGACAAGATCTCCCAGCAGCAGGAGTGCATGGGCACTCACTGGATCCGCGTGCCTGTGAGGAGTAGGGTGGGGCGCAGGCGATGGTGCCGTTCAGTGACAAGATGCTGAATATGGCCGTCTGCAGTTGGCTGAGGACCAGAACCACCTGCACATGGACACGTATGACATTCAGGGGACAGGAGAACCTGGGCAAGGCGAGCCTGTATATCACAGGACACAGAGTCACTGTAGAACTAAAGACTCGTTGGCTGTCGGCGACACAGGTAGGTTTACCTGGTACATGGCATATTTAGGAATGATCTTCTGGCTGCTGAGAGTCTGGCGCAGGTGCATGAAGAGTATGGCACCAGGCCAAAGAGCAACGATGGTCAGAACCCCCACAAAGCAGTTAATCCAGATGAGGGCGCCAGTGACCTCAAGCTGAATGAAGGAACAGGCTTTATCAGGAATCAGGCCTCGGACACACATCATTACAGCTGCAGGCTGTCCAGGTGACATGGGCAGGAATCAAGTGCAGCATCCACAAGGACTCACGTCTGAGACGTCGAAGTTCCCATTGGTCCACAGCACGATGGCCAAGACGGTGCAAACGGTTTTCATCAGTGCGTACTGGAAAGATCCAAGCTTCAACAGGAACAGAACGCGACTGAGAAAAAAAGGGTTACAAGGGTTACTGATCATCAGCCTGTGACCCAAACGCTTTGATCAGGTAAGGATTAAGGTTAGATTGAGGGTTAGGGATAGGATTAGGGTTAGGATTAAGAATAGGATTAGGGTTAGGGATAGGATTAGGGTTAGGATTAAGAATAGGATTAGGGTTGATAGGATTAGGGTTAATAGGATTAGGGTTAGGATGAAGAATAGGATTAGGGATAGGGAGGGCACCAGGAAACTGGATGGACCCGAGTATAAGCCAAACATGAGCTGAGCACGACCCAAACATACCGTGTGAGACGTACATGGGGCAAACATGGGCAGCAGCAGCAGCAGCAGGGCCCGGTGCTGATCCGGAGACGGTTATTCCCACAGCGTTGAAGAAATGCCTCATCTCCCCCACACTCCTCTAACAACAGCACGAGGATCTCATAGACCACGATGGCAAAATAACTGCAGGGATGGAAGGTCAGAGACAGCCAGAGAACCAGAGTAAAAACAACTCTATAATGATTACAATGCAGGCTTAGGGATAACAGCATGTGTGTAGCCTTATCCACTGGGAGATATCTGAACAGAGGGACAGTGACAGACTTACCAGCCTGATGTCATGTCTGTGAACATGGTCGCTCTTGGGATCCACATTCCCAGGCAAGACATGGTGGCAATAATCTGGCACAAGACAGGAACCGGGTGGGGGCAGAGCTTAGAATGGGTGGGTATTTATTGGCTGAAAAGCATGAAGAATGACCCCCCCAATGATATCAGAGGAGGGACGTCGAGATTCAGTCTGTCAAGCAGTCAATTTAAGTTGGACTAAACATCCAGTTTTACAGTCACTGTGTTTTATAGTGACATTCCCACAGACAGCTTCACTTTGTACAGAATATTAACTCTGTGGCTGAACAACCAAAGAGAGCTGGAAAAATCAGAAATGGCAACAAAAAGAAATGTCTTTAGCTGGCACAATGCGAATGCATAGAAACATGTTCACCGGCTCTACCTGCAATTTGCACGCATTGGCGATACCGCTTACCGGCGCTGCCCCGTTCACCCATATGATGGCCTGCTTTTTGGGGTAGGACACCTTGCGGAAGATATAGATGGTTCCTTCAATGTAAGTGAGCATGGACAGCACTGCCATCAAGGTCAGCCCAGCATATAGAATGAGCCCAAGGGCGTCCAACTCTGTCAAGAAGAAGGTTTCTGTCACCCTCTAAAAACAGCATAATCTGCAGTGGTAATAATGTCTAACGGTGCTCATTTTTTACAAATGAAGCCCATAAGAAATGTGCCGCATGCCATACAGAATAATGGTTCCTCGCGACAGAATGACCAACCAACTCCTTGAATCCTACCCTCTGTTTTAAATTATTTTGGTAACATTTCACATAATGGGGCACAAATACTTAGTAATAACTCAGTTACTACTGAAGTAAAAATCATGAACAAATGTAGTTGCTACTTAAGATTTCACGAATCTAACAATGAACAAACATTACATCAGTATTGCACTTGTTATTTATGACTTGATCCTTTAGTAGCTCCTTAGTAGCTCACAACGGTTTACAGAATTAACATATTCTATATATAGTAACAAAGATTGTAATTGCTTTGGGTGAAATATGCATCATGATTCATTCATGATGAACAAACACGAGATCAGTATTTCACTTCAGTTATTCATTACTTGTTTCTTCAGTAATTCCTTCACTAGTTCACAAGGGTTTACGAAATCAACATATATAGTTACAAATGCAGTACTGTGTGAGAACACGCGTAACGATTCATTAATGACTTAAATTGAGATCAGTAGGTAACTAATTTAGTTTGTGGTTAATTAATATGCAAGTAATAGTATACAAATATACTATACTATACTATACTATACTGTTTTTGCTGCCTCAAGTAAAGTGTTACTGGCATTTTCTGTTTTTTCATTTCCTTGACAGACGACTAGCACCTCAGGCCCACATTAGCAGTTAGCATCTTCTGAAGTGACAGACAGAATCTGAACCACAGGGCATCCTGAAGCCTAACTCTAACTCTAACCCTAACCATCACACTGAACAGCTCAGAGTTCGCCGCCCCGCCGTCAGCCAGCTGTGATGCAGGGATCACTCACCTATAATGATGTCTATCGCTAACGGAGGCTGCTGCAGACAGCTGGGGTCGATGGTGCTGCTCAGATTCTCCATTTCGATCTCCTAAGGTCTCCACAAAAACACAGGAGCTGAATTTGTGTCACTCCCTCTGCAGAAGTCCGCACAGGTGTGTGTGTGTGGGGGGGCTTTATGAGGCTGCTGGTGACCTGTGAGTGAATCACTGCACTCTTCATTCCAGAAGCCGGGTTGTGTAATCAGGCGCCCTGCACGCACACAATGGATTGCTGGGTTTATACCTGCAATCTCAGACACCGCCGGTTGGTTCATCCAGGGAGATAACAGATTTAAAAATGATGCTCATTTGTGGGCATTTACTCCTATAAAACAGCTAAACATTCACCAAAAGTCTGGAGGACAGGGATATTGTGTGTGTGGTGGGGGGATCAGCACATCTTGAAGCAGCAGGAGACTAGAACATCCATCCATTTTCAAACCCGCTTAGCCTACTGGGTCACAGGGGGTCTGGAGCCTATCCCAGAAGCAATGGGCACAAGGCAGGGAACAAGCCTGGATGGGGGGCCAGCCCATCGCAGGGCACACCCACACACCATTCACTCACACAGGCACACCTTCGGGCAATTTAGTAACTCCAATCAGCCTCAGCATGTCTTTGGACTGTGGGGGGAAACTGAAGTGCCTGGAGGAAATCCCACGATGACACAGGGAGAACATGCAAACTCCACACACATGGAACCCAGGTGGAGACTCAAACCCAGGTTCCAGGGGTGTGAAGCAACAGTGCTAACCACTGCACCACCACGCCACCCCTGAGACTAGAACATTCCAAAGGAAGTATTCCCAAACGACAGGACACAGCTACAGACACATCATGGTTCTGTGCTTTATGTGACTTCATGAATTTCGTCGGGTATAATACAGTGAATCAGGAAATACGGCCCCCCACTCGTTTCCCGTTTCTCACCTCATGCTGCTAGTCTGTCCTTCTCATTTCTGCACATCCACATACTTTTAGCATAGAGACAGAGGCAGCAGGAAAGGTCAACGGCCCCGAGGACATTCTGACTTGGCGGCAGGTTACCGGCGCCTGCTGGAATGGCTGGGTGTGACGGGGTGAAGGACATGACCCCCCAGGGAGAATCTTAATCCCCATCCTGAACCTACTGTTGGGGACCAATGTTCATTCACTTAGTTCCACCGAAGCCAGTTAATGTTCTAGCTAAAATCACACACCTGATATATTATACATACATATATATTTAATATGCATCAATCAGGTTTGGGATCTGTACTTTCACACTGGAGACAGTCAGAAATCAGCAAAGTTCACCAACAACAGACTGAGCACCAGCATTTATTTGTTTCCACATTCATTTACTGGTGAATTTTACCTACAAAAACATGGACAACCAATTACACAAAATTTTAACACTGATAAGAATTGAAGAAGAGAGATCTGTGCAAACAAACCCTTCTTAACGGGCTCTTACAAATGCAAACAAAAACCTGGATTAGAGTAAATGCTTAGTACAGAAAACATGCAGAACCAGGCTTTAAAATTCATTTTAAAAAGCTTATTTTAATTATAAAAAAAGATCATGTGAAGTGGAGGAGATTTTCCTTGACTTTTTATGAATTCTTTGGAGGGAAACCCATAGTTCTGACATGGTGGTCACATGAGAGTAGTGTAGAGCATTTTTACTCTAATAAGCACCAAACCCCTTGTGCATAGGGAGCGCCCCCTGGAGGTCAGTCCACTGCATTACTATAATTCCTGCTGCACAAACAAAATTTGCACATGCACACACACATATATTCAACCATTAAAGCTATTTGTGTTGCTGCAGTACTGATCCTGATCGCACGCAACTACATCCTGATGGCATTATGTGCATTTAGCAGATATTTTTAGGATATGTACCTTACTCCGCTAAAGGTGGGATTTGAACTGACAACCTTCTGATTACAGGCACAGCAGCCTAACCCACAGAGGCACATATCTAGCCCATTAAAGAGCTGTCTGAGCCTGTGGGGTGCAGCATTGAGACTCCTATTGTGCCAGACATCTCACCCCCATGCCGGGGGGGGGGTTGGAGAGGGTTCACAGGGCTGCGTTGGGGTGTGTGGGGTGTGCCGAAGGGATGACTGGATGGATGTAAACAAGCTTCTTCCTATGCGCCTACGGTCAGGGTGAATTCCGCAGGAAGTTAACATGCAAACTAATGAAGAACCGGCTTTTCCTTTACTGCAGGGTGTAACGCAGTGTGTGTGGAAGGCACGACAGGGGCTCCTTGCTCGAGTTCCCGTGAGCGTGGAGGGTGGGCGACCTCAGATGGGTGTCACTTCAGGACCGTTTACACTGCAGTGAAGGGAATGGCTTGGGGGAATACTCCTCTCTCACCTAGACACCAGGGGTTGTGAGATCTCACACACAAACAAACAGACGCAAGAGACCTTAAGAAGTCTCACCCAAACACGCCCAGATACACTTCAGATGGTGCTCAGGTGTATCTGTAACCATCTGCACTCTGCACTGCCCTGCGTGACGATGATGTCCATAGACTCTGTAGTGCAAGCGGACATTATTCCTGCTGAGAATTTCGACGGAAAAATAAACAGGAAAAATTCTGAAGAACATTTTGCCAGAGACCAAGGAGGAGTTTCGCTTAAACACACAGCCCCACCACTCTGTGCTGGCGGGGGGGTGGGGCATTAAGGGGTCCTTGTGGAACGTGTGTGAGCCAGCGAGGAGAGCTGCGACACGTCAGCTTAGGGCGGCACGCGTGATGAACAGTGCAGACACTTGATGCGCATTTAACACGCCAATAGTTTTGGGCAACGCTGAAATTCATGTGCCTGCGGGTGTCTGTTCGTGGTGATGAAAACGCGGTATCCATGGTGACGGAGGCAGGGCCGTGTGGGACTTAAGGCATCAGACTTGATGACTCTGCTGGACCAGCGTGTCGGATGTTAGATTTCTACACACGGGAGGCAGGCTGCGTTCCCCTGCAGTGCCTGTAGATCTGCGGGAAAGAATCTGGCTTCAACATCCATCCGTCTATCCATCCATCACCGGGACACAAATAAATATTCGCGACTCACCTAGCTATGACTCACTCTCCATGGTGACTCTCACTGCCTGTCCGGCATCTGAAAAGTAATTCAAATAGCAGTGAGAGTAGCTTGTGTACCTACTCCGCCTGCAGGAAAGGGGCCTCTTGGAGGGGGGAGAGGTGGGAAGGCGAGGGACAGGGAGGGACACAGAGCAACAGCCTGAGGTTTCCACACCGCATCCAGGTGAGTTTGCCGGTTTACTCCGAGCGAGGCAGACGTGACACGTGACGATTCCGTGACAGCTCACCAGTGCTGGGGACGTCATCCACAAAATGCACGTCATTGGGCAGGAGGTGTTTTTGGGATTCGCTAAGAGGTCTGGGGTAGGCCTGTCCACCACTGTGAGGAAAGCATGTCAATCAGCGTCACAGAAGGAGAGAACCTTTAAAAAGAAATAAGAAATCACACCTCATTTACCTGTCAGTACAGGCCTGCAGGTCAGCGGGTAGCTGCTCGGGGTCATAACTGACCAGCCGTGTTGGGAAGATATGGCCATCACCCAGACTGCACCGGAAAGGAGGGGGTGTCACCTTATTCTCCAGGTAACGGAAACCAGACAGAGTCAGAGATGCCAGAGTAGGACAAACAGGCACAGCAAGCTCACCTGGAGTAGATAGGCAGCAGCCAGGACCTCTTCTGGTCTCCAAACACCTGGGCAGCGTTCTTACTGAGGCCCAGGGAGAAGCCATTTTTATCAGGGCCGTTTCTGAACACCGGGGCCCTGAATGCTTCTGTAAAAGGTTGGGGTAGGGTGGGAACGAGAGTGAGAGAGACAAGCAGAGAGGAGCAGAGAGCAAGAGATGGTCAGAGAGGGGGGTGAAAGAGCAGGACAGAGGCAGGGGGGAGGGAGGGACAGGCAGAGAGCAGGAGAAAGAGGGAGGGCAGGAGAAAGAGGGAGAGAGAGAGCGAGAGAGAGCAGGAGAAAGAGGAAGGGAGAGAGGGCAGGAGAAAGAGGGAGGGAGAGAGGGAGAGAGAGCAGGAGAAAGAGGGAGGGAGAGAGAGCACATCACACGGGAGAAAGCTGCCCAGCCCAGCAGCCACTGAGGAGGCCTCCGCATCACAGGCCAAGTGTGAACTCCCAGCCACAGTTACCTATGGTGGACCGGTTCTTCCCCACCAGCCACATGTGGTAGCAGAAGAGGGACAGGATGCTGATGAAGAACATGGCCGACACGAAGAACAGGAACAGCACGTGGAATTTGGCTTGAGTGTCAGGTAGCTCGCTCTGAGGAGACAGGGAGCGGCATGAAGATGGGGGGGGGGGACACGGGGGTCAAACTGAGGTCACACTGAGCACTCGCTCAGAGATCCTGAAAGAAAGAGGAGGAATCAGGAACACACCCCCCCCCAACCAGCTACAACCACTGGTAGCCACGATACCCCACAGTGCTGCAGGCAAGGGGGCCATTCTGCAAATAAGACTTACGCCTCCATTAGCGAGACAGTTATACAGCAGAAACATGCGAAAGGGCACATGGACAGAGCTACAGTGAGACAGGCAGTGTCCAGCTAGGGAGTAACCTGCAGCTGACTGCACAGGAGCGCAGTGAGAATCACAAAACTCACAGAAAGACAAAACAGCACAGTTACCTGGGGACAACTTTCAGCTGATCTCCTCTGGCAAAGCTTAGTGCAAACAAAGAGACGGCATTAGACGAAGGGGCCAGCAGGGGGCAAGCAAGACAGAGGGCAGCAAGGCGTAACTGGAGAAGGAGCAGCCAGGACACAGTTAGCGACGTGTTTATCTTCCTATCTATCTAATTAAAACAATGGCAGACAAACGGAGCGGAGGAATGGCAGAGAATATGCACAAAGTGGACCGGAAGCGAGGGATCCTACTGACGTAAGATTAATTGGGATCACAGAATGCAGGGAGCAAAACGGGAGGCAGGGAGCAAAACGAGAGGCAGGGAGCAAAACGAGAGGCAGGGAGCAAAAAGGGAGGCAGGGAGCAAAAAGGGAGGCAGGCAGCAAAAAGGGAGGCAGGCAGCAAAAAGGGAGGAAGGGAGCAAAATGGGAGGCAGGGAGCAAAATGGGAGGCAGGGAGCAAAATGGGAGGCAGGGAGCACCACCACGGGCAGTGACTGATAGTCAGCAGGCTCAATGAGGCCTGCGGGTACTGGTCACATCTCGGCTGTTCTGCCCACCCCAGAGAGCTGAGACCGGCTACTTACCGTCCAGAATCTGATGAAGTAGCGCAGCACGGTGCTGGCGATAAAGAGGCAGTAGAGCATGGCGTAGGCCAGGAAGAGCACAAAGAACTTGTAGTTGGAAAAGCCGACACAGTTATTGACCCTGGAAAGACAGGTGGCTGACAGTAAATCACTGCTGTAATGGCCAGACATTCACAGACACTGGCAGATGCCCACACCCCCTGGCAAAAGCAAGACGGCCTCAAATCAGGAGCAGATTAGCTCAGACTTCAGATTCCAGCCCACCTTGGTCTGCCGCCACTGACATTTTCCATAGGATACAGCCCCTTGACAAACCCCCTCCCCCACACGGTAAGTCGACCACCAGACTGTACTCCCCCTCCCAGGTCCCCACGATGGCAGGATGGCCATTCAAGATAATAGTCCACATACCAGGGGCAGTGATGATCCATCTTCAAAATACACCTGAGAACAGGGGAGATGGGTGTCAGACACAGGGAGCGAATAAGGGGTAGAAAAGGGCCTAGAGAAAGATGGCACTCACATGTCACAGGCGGAGCAGTGGTGACAGCGGTCGGGTTTGATCACCTGACAGCGGTCACAGTACCGGATGGCTGAAGGGGACAGAGAGTGACAGCAGGTCTTCAGTGCAGCAGGAGGTGACATGGGTGAGGGCATTAGGATTAGGGGTATATACTGACCCCCGGTGCCAGTGCGGGTGTAGATGGGAAGATCTCTGGCTGCTCTCCTCAGGATCTCCTGCTGAATCTCAGGACGCTCTGCAGTCTCATACTGCTCCTTATCCACTTTGGAGAGACTGAACTGTACAAGGGAGACAAACTAGATTTACTGAGGCACCACCTCACACAATAACCTGCATGGTATCACGCACAGCATAATGCGCACCGTCCAGCCGCTAAAGCGCCCCAAAGGCTTACCTCTTTGGATGGGTTAGCTGGTTTGGTGAAGATGGTCATCCAGTACGACCACACAAACATGAAGAAGAAGAGGTGGAACCCTGTCAGATAGACGACTGGAAGAGAGGCAGACAGTGAGGGTGCGCAGCAGGTTTCCCCTGAATCCACACAGACGAGAAGCACTTTCTTAGATAAAATGTCCATCCACAGAAGCGGATGGAAGCGTCATGCTGTGGTCCATTTCTCACACGCTAACACACAATACAGCGTCGTCTGAGGACTTAACACTGAATTTAAGGAGCACTCAACACCCACCCACGAGAGTCCCACCCTGCACACAGAACATCACTCACTTTGCTCTTCAGTCTTTGGGACTGTGTCTAGGGAAAACAGAGGGAATTATGATTATATGAAGATTGAGGAATTACATTAATTTAATCATATTTAAGTCATAAAACAGCCACATTATCCCCTTCAGTATCACCCTATACAGTTCTATCATCCAAAATGCTCACTGCTTGGCAGCCAGAGAAATCTCTTCACTGCTGGGAACACTGTCATTAACGTCTCTGACAAGTGCACACACCTTCACCATGCAGTGGAAGTCACACTTTTCTTCACTATAAGGTCCACATACCCCCTTCTTTGCCTCACTCCTTGCATTACTCATTGCACCGTCCACTGCACTTCTTGCATTATTCACTGCATTTTATTAACACTTCTGACAGCTGCTGTGAGACGCTGCTGCAAATTTCCTGGCCATTTGAGTAGAACGGACTGGAGTAGAAGCAAATGAGCAGCAGATAAAGACGGATACAAATACAGATACAGAGCTACAGACACGACATCCATTTCAGCAGCACAGCTCAATCGCTAACTACTTATCTACCTACCTACCTACCTACCTATGTAAGGAACTAGCTAAGCACCACCCCCTGATCGCTTTTACCGAGCGCAGACTGGCTTTAGACGGACTCACAGACACACAACTCGACGACGTAGGCGTAATAGGACCAGCACACAACCAGGACGATGAACACGACAGGGATCCAAGACAAACTCCGCTGACAGCACCGTATAATGTGAGACGGCGCCATGTTTAATCCGTTAGAGGAGTTCGCCGGTCATGTGACATCAGCTAAACACATGTGACATCGGCTAAACAAAGCAGCCATGTGACGTCACAACACACCCTCCCCCCGAGTCACACATAGTGTCCCCTTGCCTCCAGTACTGTGCAGGAACACTGGATAAAGATATATAACACATCGAACAACAACAACAACAATAATAATAATAATAATAATAATAATAATAAATGACGTTGTAATTCATGGTCAGGGAGAGATTTCATGAAGGCTTCTGATGCACAGGAGGGCAGATCAAGCACGTGAAGAGGAGCTAATAGGATTAACATTAGAGCAGTGCCTGTCCGCTTGGCCAGCGGGGAGAGTGATGTAGTCATGCAGATTTTGGACTATTTCTGTGTGAAACGTAAAGATTTTAAGACCCAGAACATGGGCTGTGGTGTGGACAGCACCAACGCGGACTGGATGGGCTCCTTGTGCCCCATCCTCTGCACTATGCCCCTGAAGTACCTCGCAGTGCCAGGTGAGTGTGTCTGTCGTGTGGGTGAGTAACACTTCATTTCCCTACGGACTGAGCAGAACAAGCAGCCAGTGGGGTGGAAATGATCTGCAAGCTGAGTGCACAGGACCAGCTCTTGGTGATTTTTTAAAATCCTGAGTTCTTAATACCCGTGTGTGACATGTTGCTTGTCTGTAATGGGCTCCTGCCCTGGTTAGAAATCAGCATCACCCTGCATGCAGCAAACGGATCAGACCTCACAACATAGCTGATTGCCTGCAGATGAGCTTTGCTCAAACCAATCCTTCATTTTTAATGCCCTATGTGGGTCACTTTAGCTATGATGTTCCTTGCTATGACAAAGGTACAATGACAAATTACACACAATGCAGTCTGTGCCTAAGATGAAGTTTGATCAGCCACAATCCCTCACCTGGGATGCCAAAGGTCAGTCAAACCCATGGCATTTGAACCTGACTGCATGCAGCCACCCAGTTTTCTGGAAGGTTATGTGCAGAGACAGTAGTTACGCTGGCAGAAGCACAAACCCGCACACACACACACACACGCTGACTGACATTGATTTTCAGCTTAACTCCGCCTCAAAGAATCTCAGGACACTTTTAGTTTTCCTATAATACTGGCCAAAATTGTGGAAACACTTGCAATTTAGAGATAACAGACCTTTATTCCAGTTACTCCAGTTGCTAATTTAACCGTCCAAAGTATGATATTTGTAAACATTATTTTATTGCCAATATTCGTGTAGCAATTTTTAAAGCGTAATGAAAAATGTTATGTTATATGTATCCACAATCTTGGCTATTTGTGAAAATATCGACTTTGAGGACAGACACCTCAAGATGTTCATTCTTTAAGGTTTCAGGTCTGTTCTTTAAGGTTTTTTTTTCCAATTTTTAAGAAAAATGATCCCACAATGTTAGGGAAACGTACACATTTACAGAAACACATGAAGTATTTCATCAGACATCGGGTGGTTTTGTGGTCAGCCCAGTCATCTGTGTCTCCTGGGTTCACAAAATGAGGTGAATATCTGCTCTGTGAGTGTTTAGATGTCATGGTTTTCTGCACCTCCACCTTTATGTGTTCTGCTCCTGGATAATATGGGGATTTCAGGCTGCAGTCTCTTATTGGCTGCAGCTGACCTGAATCCCTGCTGCACTTATTTGCGTAGTTGGATCAAGCGGACTTTGCTCTTGTTTACATCCCCTGGAAGGTCATGAGCCACAGAGATAGATTTCTAGTGCAATTTTCAACTGCAGTGAAGAAAAGGTAAGAACAGGCTGTTATCCAATCAGAAGCTGTCAATGCCTAGGCAAAAACTGAGTAGAGATGCTGGGAGTTGATTGGCTGGACTGAGACACCTGACATGGGGAAGCTCCAATCACAGGCTTGATACTGCTGTTGTATTCTAAGTGGGCCAACTGCTGAGTAAGGGACAGTATGGCTGAGGTAAGGCAGTCTTATATACCACAGGGTCACACGATTCCTTCAGCTTCTGGGTGGATGAAAAAGCTCCCGTGGCTCCAGACCAGACAGCCGTGGTCAAACATCTGGTAGTCATCTTTCGCCTGCTGGCCAAGAAGGTGATGAAGAAGTGGTCCATGACCCAGAGCCTGACCTTCCGCGAGCAGCTGGAGGGGGGCATACGCTACTTCGACCTGCGCGTGTCGTCCAAGCCGAGCGAGCCAGGTTATGAAGTCTACTTCATCCATGGCCTCTACGGGCACCGGGTGAGGGACGGCCTTGGCGAGATCGACTGCTTCCTTGGTGAGCACCCCAAGGAGGTTGTCTTTCTGGACTTCAACCATCACTACGCCATGAGTGAGGACCACCACCGCTACCTGATCGCCACGCTACAAGAGGTGTTTGGCCACAAGCTCTGCAAGGCCAATGCTGTAGAGGAGATCACGCTTGACTTCCTCTGGAGGAACGGGTACCAGGTGGGAGAGTGCACCTCATCACTAGACACCAGGCAGTTATGGCATCTTTTACGTAGCAATATGTTATTTAATGAAGTTCTGAAGACTATATGGGAGCAACAAGTGAAGTGATGAAGGTCTTCCTGTTCAGGTCACTCTACAAAGTGCCAGGTGACCATCTTGATATTTTTCATGTCTTTTTGTGATTTTTATAGACATCACTCACAGGAAGCCACTAGACCTTCTGTAAACCTTCTCTCACAGGTCATTGTGTTCTACCACCACCCCTGGGCAGAGAAGCGGCCATTTCTCTGGCCAGGCAGTAAGATCCCGGCTCCCTGGGCCAACACGACCGATGCCTACAAACTGATCCAGTTCCTGGAGACCACCCTGGGGGAACGCGCTGAATATGGCTCCTTCCATGTGTCCCAGGCAATCCTCACCCCCCGTGTGAAGACCATCATCTGGGGTCTCATCCAGGGCCTTCGCGACCATTTAGTGGAGAGGTGTGTTTCATTGCCTGTGTGTATTTGAATTCTGGTGAATACAGTGTGAGGGACATGCAGATGCCCAGGAGCAAAACAGCTACATGAATCAATTCACTTGGCTCAATAAACACAGTGCAATTTAATCAAAAAAAGCTAAGTGATGAAACCTTTTATTACTCTCAGTGAGTTTCTGAATCTGACTGCTTGTGGGAGTTTTACTTACACAAAAATTTTCTGAAGGCAGAATAAAACATGATTGATTCAGAGAGATAACCAATCAGATTGTAGTGGAGGTGGGTTTAAGACATCTGATTGGTTGAACCCACCTCCTCTACTGTCTGATTAGTTTTCTCTCTGAACCATTTTTCGTTCTGCCCTCAGAACATTTTTGTGTAAATAAAACACCCACAGGCAACCTGAATTGAGTTTATGACAATGAGACGAACATGGGAAAGCTGTCAAAGACATGATGTTTGTGAATGAGTTGCTCTGCGTATGCGTGAGTGTTTGAGTTGGCCCCACTATCCATCCATTTGCTAATAAACATTCCTTCTCGCTGGCTCTGCAGAAACCTCCCCACCATCATGACCTGGGTGGAAGCCCAGAAGCCAGGAATCAATGGGGTTAACATCATCACCTCTGACTTTGTGGAACTGGTGGACTTTGCTTCTACAGTCATCAGGCTGAATGACCTTCTGCTACTTGACCTTCCTCTTACGTGACCCGGAAGCTGAAACCTGTCGTCATGGCGATGTGTTGCTGGCCAGTGCTGTGACGGGGCTGCTGGTGCTGATGATACTTGACAGCAAATGTCTGAAGGTTGCAGACATCAGGTGTTAGGCATGGATCTGTCTATAGGGTTACCATAGTAACATAAATCTGATAGGTTCAGCCAAGCAGGTAGACTCAGTACAGTCAAGCCTCAGCCTGGATAACGATGATCCGCATAATGATCTGCACCAAACCTCCCATTCCGAAGCTCCACAGACTTTCATGAATACACTTTATTAGTCTCCTTCATTCGGGGGCTCCTGCTGAGGACCCCCTCACTGTCTGAACTCATGTGGTGCTTCCTGAATTGCTAGTTTTTATTGACACAAGGTCTGTTGTTGTGAAGGTTACAAAGGCCCAGCCTGCCTGTGACATTCAGGGAGCTGCACACCCAGTGACATCATAAGAACGGGCCTTGGGGCATACTGACATGTGCAAAAGAAAACCCAGCTGTGCATACTGGCCATAGTGTGGGGTAGAGCCTGGGCACTTTTTCAGTTTCCACTGGTTAGATGCAGTATCTGACAAAATGTGGATATCCAAGGTGATTTTTAATATATTTTATATTTATTTCACAGGCTTTAGTAGAACTATCTTTAACATTGACACGAGCTGCATCATTGACATAAGGGAAACTTTGCCAACAATAAACCTTCACATGCACTTTTGTACCATTTCTGGATTAAACGCAAACTTTTTTCCTACATCTGTGTTCGCCGTTAGCAGTTAGCATCGCAAGAGAGCGGTAAGACACCACAGCCAGGGCGCTGTGATCACCCAGCACATCTGAAACAGGCTGAGATATCAAGTAGGACAGAGAGCAGAATGCAGGGCAGTGTTGTGATCCTTGGCAGTGGAGTGAGTAGGACCTCCCCATCAGGCGCCCCGTCACAAAAAATATCCAAAGAAAAGGTCACTTATTTATTTTGGCGCCTTCAACAAGAAAACTTACCATGGACAAATCACAGGGCTGGGCATGTTCAAACACACACACACAACCACACACACATAGAAGGAGCGCTTCCTGTTTATAATGCTGCAGGGCCTCCATTCTGTGGAATAGGCTAAACACCAGCTGGGCCAAACGCATTATGTAAAGATCTTGAGTTTCTGGTGTTTGGATTTCTGACTAATTCGATGACCCACCCTAACCCCTCTTCACTGGGATGGAGCATTTAAGTAGAGGAAACATTTTGATCAACGATGATATGAAATAATCTCTTTATTCAGCTTTTGAAAACTGTTCCAGTGTTTCGGTGCTGTTATAATGAACTTCATCCCACGAGAAGGCGGCTACGTGCCTGACGCTTGTGCTGCTGACTGCCAGGATGTACCGCGGCAGAGGCTGAGTGCGTCACTGTGTCCCGGGTGGCTGTCACACGCCACACAGCCGCGGCATGCGCTCGGCGTGACCTTGGCACACGACTGTTCAGAACACAGTCCCTCAACACATGTCTGACGGAAAGGTCATACAGACTGTCCTTTGGGGAAGTGATCAGGGCCAAAATTTAGAGAGGGAATTCCTGGTCTTTCCTCACATGTTTTAAGGAGCAATGTGCTGACTAACACTGAAATATTAACACATGCATGTACAGTCATGTACAGGAGGCATGTACAGTCATGTTGGGGGCAGCATGTGGCTCAGTGGGCTAAGCCGGTGTGCTTGTAATCACAAGATCGCCGGTTCAAACCCAGCCTCAGCCAGTCTGTGGGTCCTTGAGAAAGGCCCTTAACTCCCAGCTCCCTGGGTGCCGCTACAGGTGGCTGCCCCTTGCAGACAGCTTGCTCTACAAAGAGCAAGTTGAGAGAGGCATAAAAATAATTTCCCCAAGGGGATAAATAAAGCATTGATTATTATTATTTGCACTCAAGCGCACATGCTCAAAGGATGCACAGACCCGCTCATACTCACCCACACATGCAAAGAACATGCATCCATGTAGTTCTGCACACACGTGCAGAAGATGCATACACGCATTCTAACTCACCCACATTAGCAAAGAACATACACACATGTATTCAGACTTACACAGGTGCAGACGATGCACACATGAATTCTCACACAGTGATTGAATGGTTGCTGGTTCAAATCCTTGACCAGTACGTTACCATTAAGATACCCTGAGCAAGGTACTGACCCTAAGCACTGATCCCCAGGTGTAGAATTAACTGCCCACTGCTATGTCACAATGTCACATATGGGTTCAATGCAGAGGAAACATTTTGATTATATCTCTCGGCTGGCCTGGAAACGTCTTGGTGTCCCCCCCGAAGAGCTGGTAGAGGTGGCTGGGGAGAGGAATGTCTGGGTATTTCTCCTAAAGTTGCTTCTCCCGTGACCCAAACCCCAGACTAGCAGATGGCAATGGATGGTGTGCTGTGGTGAGTCAACAAAGACAATTAATCTCGTCATGTGCACATGTGTAGAAGGTACATGTATGCATTCCCACACTGCAGAGGATGCATGCATGAATTCCCACTTATGTACACATGCACAGAACATACACACATGCATTCCCACTCACACACAAGCTCGCATTCACACAAGCTTGTCCCATGGACCAATATACACAGATGAGGGAAAGAGGCTCCCAGCCTGTATAGTAACCCAAACACACACTCATATGGGCGTTAGAGTCTCCCAGCATGTATAGTAACCCAAACACACACATATGGGCGTTAGAGTCTCCCAGGCTGTATACTGTAGTAACCCAAACACACACATATGGGGGTTAGAGTCTCCCAGCCTGTATAGTAACCCAAACACACACACATATGGGCGTTAGAGTCTCCCAGCCTGTATAGTAACCCAAACACACACATATGGGCGTTAGAGTCTCCCAGCCTGTATAGTAACCCAAACACAC